>PVJX010006848.1:0-74741 GCA_004027295.1 Dolichotis patagonum
ATTTCCTTCCTGGGACCATGATCTACCTCCTCTCACCAGGCCCCACATTCTAATGGTTCCTTCAGCTATGAACTAATTCATAAATTGGTCCACAATGAAGTTATCATTCAATCACCTCTGCAGAAAACTTTTATACTAGTCAAGTTGTCAATCAAGATTAATCAGAATAGTAGTTCTATTTTTAATTCTTTGGAGACTATATATCCAATTTAACATGTTTATTCTCCTCATTTTCTGACCTATTCATACACAGTGGCACAAAACTCAAAAGCCACGGCCAGAATTCTCATTCTAGTTTTTTAATCCAAGTTAGCAGTATAATTCTGAACCAGAACAATTAGGCAATAAAAAGAAATGAAAATAATACAGATCAGAAAGAAGATGGCCTATTTCTTCTTGGTCATGACAGGATCTAATTTTTTATTTATTTGTTTTTATTTTGAAAAGAAAAAAATTGATAAACAAGCGGAAAAACTGAGTTTCAAAACAGGTTATTAAAACAGTTGCAATAGTTGATACATTGCATATTGTTGTCTTTGTAGTAGTTATTCAGAGTATGGGATATAGGTATGATATCTTGTCTAGATAATATTAACACAAAACACTTGTTCAAGGAACAGAAAGAAGCTAGCTGTATGATTCTTAACTATCGTGTGTGTGTGTGTGTGTGTGTGTGTGTATATATATATATATATATATATATATATATATATATATATAATTTCCCTTTCTTCCTTTCTCATTTCCCCATCACAATTTGTCTTTGAATAGTTTCTTCCCAATTCACAACATCTGCTGTACATTTCAGATACTACTAAATTGTTCAATTTATCACACTAGTGAAACAATACAGTTTTTACACAAATCAGTCTGATTAATTTCACTTATAAATATGATCTTGAGTTGCATCCATTTACCAATAAAATTCTCCAGTTTATCCTTCTTTATCTCTGAGTAGTACTCCATTATATAAAAATAAGTACATCTTTTTTATCCATTCTTCAGTTGATGGGCACCTATGTGGTTTCCAAGATTTAGCTATTACAAATGGTGCTGTTATAAACATAAGTGCATATATGTTGCTGTAATGATGTCTTTAATTCTGTGGAAAGTACCCAGAAGGAGAATAGCAGGGTCAAATGAGATCTCCAGTCCTAGTTTTTAGAAGAATCTCCACACTGATTTTCACAGTGGTTGCATCAGTCTACACTCCAACCAACAGTGAAGAAGTGTTCCTTTTTCCCCACAACCCCTCCAGCATTTGTTATTGGTTGATTTTTTGAAAATAACCATTCTTTGCAGGGTGAGATGGAATCTCAGAGTTGTTTTAATTTGCATTTCTCATGTAACCAATGATGTTGAAAATTTTTTCATATGTTTATTTTCCATTTGTATTTCTTCATCTGACAAGTATATATTCATCTCAGATACCCATTTTTGGATTGGGTATTTGAATTTGGGGGTTCTGACTTTTTCAATTGTTTATGTGTTCTAGATATACATCCTTTGTCTGAGGGACAGTTGACTGAAATATTTTCCCACTGTGTGAGTTTTTTTTTTACTCTGTTGAAGATTTCTTTTAATGTGCAAAAACTTTTTAATAAGATGAGATCCAAGTTGTTGAATCTTTGAAGTACTTCCTGTTCCGATTGGGTTTTAGTCATGAATCTTCTATCCCTATGTCTTCAAGATTTCTACTTACTTTCTCTTTCAGTGTATTGAGTGTTTCTCTTTTAATATTTAGATTTTGATCCATTTTGTCTTTAGTGTATGGTGAGTTTAGAGAATGCTTTCTCCAGATCTGTGAGGTATGAGATATTTTGATTGGGATCTTCTTAAACCTATGTAGCAGTTTTGGAGGTAGTCATTTTCACTATGTTGGGTCTTCTTAACCAAAAGCAAGGGATGTCTTTCCACTTTTTGATATCCTCTTTAAGCTTCTTTTTTAGGATACTGAAATTTTTACTGTGACGATCTTCCACATCCTTTGTTAAATTGATTCCTAAGTGTTTCATTTTGTCCAGATTCTATTGTGAAGAGTGTGCTTTCTGTAATGTCTGTCTGTGTGCGTTTGTTGCGTGTGTATAGGCATGCCATAGACTTTTGGGCATTGACTTTGTGTCCTGCTACACTACTGAATTTGGATATTAAATCTTTGACTTTTTTGATGGAGTTTTTGGGGTCTTCTATGTAGAGTATCTTGTCAACTGAATAATAATAGTATAGCTTTTTCCTTTCTTATGCTTATTCCTTTTATTTCTGTCTATTTGCTCTAATTGCTTGCAGAGAACTATAATGAATAAGAGGGGTGAAGATGGGCGTCCTTGTCTTGTTCCTGATTTTAGAGTGAACATTTTAGTTTTTTGACCTTATTTTTGGAAAATTCCAAAGATTTTACCAAAAACAGTGGTAACAACTAATAAATTTAATAAAATTGCCAAATACTACATCATGAAGGACAAAAATCAATTTCATTTCTGTACACTTTTAAAGAATTATCTGAAAAGGAACTTATTAAAAGAAATCTTTTTACAATAGCATCAAAAATTAGAAATAAATTTATCTAAGAAATGAAAATCTTATGTACTAAAAATATTAAACAATGAAGTAAATTAAAGACAAGCAAATGCAAGGATATTCTATATTTGGGAGTTAGAAGATTTAATGTTTTTTAAATGTCCATATTATCCAGAGATCTACAGATTTGATACAATTCTTGTCAAATTCCCAATGGCAAAACAATTCTAAATTCATATGGAAATACACAAATTCGAAGAAAGGCAAATAACTCTTCTTTTAATTTTTGGAAGGAAAGCAACATTATTGTAAAATTTATCAAATCACTAAAAATTTACCTGTTTCCCTTTAAGCAAAAAAATATTTAAATGTATTTACTCAAACAGGTTTGAAATAGTAATAATTTTAACATATATTTACCCTTACTATGTTTTTGTATAGAACTGAAACAAATTTGTTAGCATGCTACCAAAAGGCAATCATCATATATCCAAAGTGTAATTTGTGGAAGAGTATGACATGCGTTTATACATCTCTCTCCCTCCCTCTCTGTCTCTGTCTCTCTCTCTCTCTCTGTCTCTGTCTCTGTCTCTGTCTCTCTCTCTGTCTCTCTCTCTCTCTCTCTCTGTATATATATATATATATATATATATATACACATATATGTCTTTTTTATATATATGTGTATATCTATCTGTCTGTCTGTCTTGAGAGAAATAAAGAAAGAGAAACATAAAACATGGTGCCCTGCTAAGAATTGTCACCAGGGAGATTATGTGGCCTCTTCATCACTCATTCTAAGTTTCACTACCTTTCCTTTGGTCTGGTGGAGTTCTGCTTCAGAATATATTTTGTGATTCAGAACATGGAACAAACAAAATTCATTGCCTCTGTCTCTATCTTTCTATGCTCTAATATAACTGATTTAAAAAGAAATCTTCCATCTTTAATGACATGTTTACATTTAGTAAACATATAACACAAGAGCCTAAACAAGAGAATAGTTTATACAATCTTTTATAAAGGAGCTTCTCCAACACAAGTAATTAAAATTATTCATTTGGGATGTCAGATGTTTTTAACTCCCTGGTGAACTTTCCACAAAATAATTTGGATTGAATGAGAGTTTTCCTTTCATTTGCCAAATAGGAGAAGGATCGTTGTGACAGAGGAGATGGGAAAGGAGATCCCATGTGACACCTTTACTGGAATTGTGTCCCTAAGCAAGTCATGGAAAACAGTGCATTTTGAGTTTCTAGAAATTCACTCAAGTCATTCATACTGTTGTAACCTCTGTGAACATTCAGAAATTCATGTTTGAAGCCCATGAATTTAGAGGCGTTACTTTGTAAAAGCACACAGTAACAAATTTAAGATCAAATATCTTGATTCCAGAAGTAGTTATTAATCCCTGTACTATATTTCTTGTATTTACACTATTTTTATTAATGGTAAATTGTAAAAAACAGAATGCCTGTTGCTCTTTAGTATTTCTATCACTAGTATCATTCAAATATCTCATTGCACAAATATGCTTTTAATTGCCTTGATCTATAATTCTGCATTTTAATAATGAATTTGAGATTTATTTTCTCTTTCACATAGTTCTAATATCTTCAAATAGATTTTAAACATTAGAAAATCATATATCAATTGGAATTCTCAAATGAACTTCTACATTTCAAGTCAGGAAATTCTATAGTAATGAGGTAATGATGTTTAAAATCAAATTTTTGGTGTTTAGGCTTATGGTTTGGCTTCTCTAGATTTCTTGTTCCACTTTATGTTAATACAACACCACATCATTATTAAAAGATAAACATTTCAGCTTCATTCATCTGGAGAAACCTTACAATTTTGTTTGAAATACATTAATCTTGGTAATTACCCTAAGTTAATACATATACTGAAAATAATCTGTTTGGTTTTGCCAGCTGGGAGTCTGTTGCTCACCAGGGACTAACACACAACTGCTCTAGAGAGGCCAACATACTGCTTCTGCTCTAAAATATTCCGGCTGCTTTGCATGGCTGGTACAGCGGAGGTTGTGAAGTTTTTCTTGTATGATTCTCAATGCGTTTCCTGAGTACGGAACTTCTGCTCTGGGCAGTGAGAACGATAGATTAAGAGAGGTAGTAGGAAAGAGGAGGGAGAGGAAGGGAAGAAGGGAAGTGAGGGAAGAGATTAAAAGGGTGGAAGAAAGTAACCATGACAGAGAGTAAAGAAATTGAGTTGGAAAACAGCTTACATATTAGTCATGTTAATTATTTAACTTTATGTACTGGCATATCGTCACCATGGTACAAATGTGAACCTGTACCCCATGTATTATGAATTAGAAAAACAACAAATCAAATTTTCCAAAGCATGGTTTTCCTTTAATAAAGCTCATTCTTCTTTCACAATGAAGGCTGGGTGTATACCTGGCTTCCTCAGATAGTATTTTAAATTTTCCCCCTGAAACTCATTATATATAATTCTATAACATTTGTGAACATAAACAATGAAACCCTGTGAGCCATTTAGGTCATAGTGAAGATTGTTTTCATTGATATTACAACAAAGAACAGGCAACAAAATCAAAAGTAAAGAAGCGAGACTACATCAAACCTTTTTCACATCAAAGAAAATAATCATCAGAGTAGAAAAGGCAGCCTATAAAACAGGAGGAAATACTTCCTGACCATTTATCTAGTAAGAACTAATAACCAAAATATGTACTGTATGATTCAATAACAAAAAATAAAAAGGAGAAGGACTTTAATAGATGTTTCTCTAAGAAGACATACAAATTGCCACAGGGTGTATGAAAAGGTTCTCAGCAATACGAGCCTTCTGTGGGAAGCAAATCAAAAGAACAGTGTTATCTCTTCAAACCTAGGAGTCAGGCTATTATTAGGAAAGCAAGACACAGCACATTTTGGGGAGGATGCAGAGAAATTCAAACATTTATACGATACGGGGAAGGATGTACGCTTGAAACAACACAGCTGCTCTAGAAAACTCTCGGTACTTGTTGTGAATTTCCTGTCAGTGTGAACAACTATCCGAGAAATACAAATTAAGAAGGAAAGGTTTGTTTTTGGCTTGTGGTTGCAGAAGTTTGAGCCCAAGGTCAGTGGACCCCACTGCTTTTTGCTCTGTAGCAACACAGAAGCACCACGGACAGATGTAGTCAAGAAAAGCCACTAGGTTAATGGCAGCCAAGAGGCAAAGAGAGAAAGAAAAAGCCAGGGTGGAAAGGGCCAGGGATCCAACTCAGCATCCAAGGTCAGCATCCACTGCCCACTCCCTTCGACTACACCCTGCTGCCCAATAACACTGAATTATCAGCTCCCCAGCGTGCTCCTCCTAGGATGGGATGACAGTCCTCATGACCCAATCATCTCTGGAGGGACGGGAACACCTAGAATTATGCCTTATTGCTTTCCTGGGTGTAACTCGATGCAGTGAAGTTGGTAATCAAGATAATCTAGCACAGAGTTCTTCAAAAACTAAAGCTAAAACTGTAGTATCACTTCATAACCTCACTTTAAGGTATTTATCCAAAAGAACTGGTATCAATATGCCGAAGAGGTCACTGCACTCACATCCTCACTGCCGCATTCATCCAACCGTCAGCATTTGGAAAGAACTCAAGTGTACATTGAGAAGTAATACACAGGTACGGGGAGTATTATTATTCAACTTTAAGAAAAGAGAGACCTAACATTTCAAATAATAAAGATTAAAGCCCGAGGACATGATGGGAAATGAAGTAAACCAAGCAGAGGGATAAGCGCTTCATGCTCCTACTCACACACGGCATACAAAGTAGTCAAATTCACAGCAGCAGGGATGCAATGATTTTGGCCAGGGCCTGAAATTAGTAGAGATTTTAAGTGCAAGGGTAGCCAGTGGAAAAACACTGCAGGACTTTATGAGCCAGGTTGGCCCTCACGACCAGGCTATTTGGATATTTTGTGCTTCTATGTGTTAAGCTTCTTCCTCCCTCAGAGTGCGGGTGGTACAAGCACCATGTTTGGTGATGGTTACATTTCAAAGGTGTGGTTCTCCGGTTTCCTAGTTGCAAAATTGCGATGGGTTGTTTACCTAAGGGACTCTTTTCCTATGCACAGTTTCATTCATATTGGTGCCAGTTGAGCTACTTTATGTAGAAACCCTGTTGCATCCAGTTCTATATTTTAAAAAATATATTTTCTCTTTTAATAAGAAAATAATGGCACTCAAAAGCAACTAACATGAGACTGAAACCCCCACAACGCATACATCCCCTAAACATACCCACAGACCGAGTGGCTTTGGTTTATGTGCGCCTGTGCAATTAACAAATGCAGAAGAGCTGTAGAATAGCTCATAGATCTTTACTTCTGGCAAAACTGCTGAGTGTCCATAGAAAGTAGGCTTTACATTAATTTCTCAGGAGTGTGTGCTTTGGTGTTCCATCTTTTTACTTATTATGCAGTCATTAAGATGATCCCCATTTGGATATATTTGAGTATTCAAAGTCAGATATTTTTTATTGCTTTCCAACTCTGCACTAAAATTTATAGCAAGCCACAAAAGCAAAGCCTTCTCCAAGGAGAGCTAATGGACTAGTTGTACCTATTTTCTAATTCCGAAGGGTATTTTCCCCAAGGAAAATCGTAGTTTCACTAACCATTTCTGGACAATGTTTGTGCTTCCAAATGCCACCTTTTAGTAAGTGTCTGTGATGAAAACTGGCAGAAAGTTTGATGCAGTAAGGGTGAACCTGCACTTCATGGACAAAACTGCTGTTCATTATAGAAAATCTTTGTGCAGTAAACTGAGGAATTTCCTCCCTCCACAGAGGACTCCCATGTAGAGGGAATAAGAGACCTTGATTTTTTACCTCTTTCATTAAGCCAGCAGATTGGTATCTGGAAGGAAGGAGGCTGACTATCTAAGGAATGACGTGTTACAATTCTGCTGAAACTGTTGGTCCCACGTTACCTTTCCACCGACTGCTCTGTTACCCTAGAACTTGGCAAGGATGAGATGCAGATGATGTGAAACAGACTGGTTTCAGGTCTCCATTAGTCTGCAATTATGCCAGCTATTAAAAAATAAATTCGCTGTTTCCTTTTGAGGGCAGATTCGTGTATCTATTTGTGAGAACCACATATAAACTCTTATGCCATCTTCTGAATATGTTGATCATTCACGTACTTTACTTTAGGTGTTTACTCCACAGATCTTCTACTTATGCTTATGTATTTAAGATTAACTGGAAGCCAGGCAAAATATTCATAGGATTCATTTTTAGAATTGTAAAAATTAGTTTTAAATGATTTGAGATTTGATATTCTAACTTTTCCATAAGCCAACTCATAAATCATTGTATTTATCAAACTGGTAGAGTTTTAATATAAGTATCAAATGGTGTAATATTATCTTGAAAAGCTTATTCTAACTATTGTTTGATGGCCTATTATTATATCATATGAGTGAAATTATTGAGAGTAAAATGGTGATATCAAAGAAAGAATAATGATGAAAATGTGGGCTTCCAAATGTTAAATGATACTAAATACCATGAAACACAGTCATTTATTCACCTGATGATCAGAACAAAGATCAGTGAGTCATTAGAAAATGTAGATATAGAAACAAAGGATATATAAGATAATTTAGAATATGATATACATAGTTAAGGAATACAGGGAATTATTTGTACACTTTGTGATAAATTAAGTACATTGAAATAACATCTAAGGTTTTCAATAGAATCAATGCCAGAGGACAAATCGAGATAAAACTATAGATAAAAAAAAAACAAGAAAATCACTGAAATATCTATAAACATAAAAGAAATTCTTAAAATTAAATGCTTTGTGTTTTGGTGTATGCTTGTAATCTTTCTGCTCTGGAAGGCTGAGGTAGAAGGATCACAAATTCAGCTCAGTTTTGAGAGTCACAGATCTTTAGTTTAAAAGACTTTGAGAGACCCTGTCTCAGAATAAAGCCTACCAAAGAAAGGAAGCTGAGGATGTAGCTCAGCGTTAAATCTGTGGGTTCAAATTCTAGCACCACAAAATGTAAGAATACATCAAAGAGTGTACACTGTATCTAGTAGGTAACCCTAAATCATATTAAAGCATATATAATCATAAAAATTCCATGATTACAATGAAGACATAATAGATAAAGTAAAAAATAATCATAAAATAATGGGTAAAATAAAAAATAATCATAAAAGTTAAGTTTCTGATCAAAGAGCCAGTGATGACAACTGAAGCTAATTCAGAAAAAAAAATGAATGATCAATTTATGTACAACTAAACATAAACTATAGTGATAAGTAATCAAGTAAGTAGCAGTTTGTCTGACAAGACATTAAAAATGATGTAGTTTGGAAAATAAGTAAAAACTGAATAAATATTCTAGTCAGCAAGGTTGTAGTGCTAGTTCTCATCTCATCAGTCTAAATCTTCTTATAATAAATACTCATAATGTCCCTTTGACATTTCAATTATTAAATTCATAAATAGAATAAAGTATTAAACTTAACTTCTAGACATATGTGAAGTGTAAGACCCTAACTCTCATATAAAAAAGAATCAGGGAATGCTCAAATTTACTAATACTTCTGATCAATAATTAATTCATAGGGTCTAGCATTATGATTTGTGGTGACCAAGTATTTTTGATGAAGAATTTTATGAACTGATCAAACACTGGGTACTCCTTTTAAAAATTATCTATAAAAACTTAACACTTTTTTCTGAACAACTATTCCTATTGTTCATGTCTCATAAACCTAATTTGTTGTACAGAAATGATATTGGCAGTAGATTTCTATCCTTTTCCTGGTACTGAAATAAATTCAGAACTTTGGCATTTGTTTTCAGTAACTTTATATAAAAAGATTGCATTAATATTTCACAGGATTTTTCATTCATTTAAATTTAGAATTAACTTGACTATTGTTTACTGTTATGTTTAATTTCAAAATGCCTTTTGTCCCTTTATCTACTCCTACAAAATCAGTGTGATTGCTACGTAAATAGAAGACATGATTTTATTTGGATTTTTTCCATCAATGATTAATTAATTTGTTAGAGTGCTATGATCTATCATCTTTATTATTAGTACCGTTGGAAAAAGGTAAGGAAACCTCTATTCCACATAACAGTTATTCTTTTTGAATAAAACACGACCATGAGCATGTTGTAGTTTTAAATTTCCCTTTAAATTCTGTGTATGTTTTTGCCAATTTTATAAGCTTATTGCTTTGCAAAATGTTCCATTAATTATCTTAATTCCATCATTCCACTAGAAAGAATTGTGTTGGGAGAATAGTATACTGGTAAATCATTTGCAACTAAGTTGATGAATCCAGATGTAGTACTCAGGTTGAATATAGTAGACCCTTGTTCTTCATATTCAATACTGTATATTTATTTTTAAAACTGTGAAGGCATAACTGACAAAAGTTTAAAATATAATTATGTATGATGCACTATATAGTATAATTAATATAAGAGAATAAATAACAGTATTAATGTTTTATATTTCAACTGTGGGATAGTTTACCATGAATCTGACTGGTATAAACATAGCATATTATCAGATTATATTATAACTAAGCTAGTATGAAAAATATCACTATAAATAATTCAGTTTTTATATGGCAAATTAATTTTATATGTTCTGAACAAGTCACTGATTGATAGTAATAACTTATAGTATGTTTAATATGTGCTGTTTATCTTAAAGAATTTCTACATTTTAACACATTTATTTCCTTCCACACATTTATTTCCTGGTAGATGGATGCCATTGTAGTCCTTTTTAGCATATGTCACAGAAATAGAGGAAATATTCCTAAAAGCCATTTGGAACAAGAAGAGACATAGAATAGCAAAAGCAATCCTAGGCAACAAAGGCAAGCAGGGATATCATAATTCCTGACTTGAAATTATACTACAAAGCTACTGTTGTAAAACAGCATGGTATTGGGGGGAAAAGAACACTGAATATCAATGGAACAGATTAGAAGATGTAGAAACACAAAACATACTAAGGCACTTTATCTTTGACAAAGGGGCCAAGAACATTCACTGGAAGAAAGATATCCTCTTTAATAAATAGTGCTGGAAAAACTGGCTCTCCATATACCAAAGATTAAAACCAGACCCATGTCTCTCACTATGAACTAAACTGAACTAAAATTAATCAAATATCTAAGTACTAAAACAAAAATTCTAAATCTGTTAGAAGAGAGAATGGGTATAACTCTTGAAGACACAGGTGTAGGCAAAGATTTAATAAACAAAACCCTAATCACACAGGAAATACTACAAAGAATCAGCAACTGGGATTTCATCCTATTAAAAAAACTTTTGCACAGCAAAAGAAATGACCATTACAATAAAAAGACAACCCACAAAGTGGGAAAAAATTAGCCAATTGTCCCTCAGATAAAAGATTAATACTCAGACCATACAAAGAATTAAAAAAAATCAATCCTTCAAATTTAAAAAGCCAATTCAAAAATGAGCATCTCAGATAAATATACTTTCTCAGCATAAGAAATGCAAATAAATATATGAAAAAAATTTTAACTTCATTGATTCTTTGAAAGGTACAAATTAAGACGATGCTGAGATTCTATTTCACCCCAGAAAGAATGTTAATTATTGAGAAGTCAACCAACAACAAATGCTGGAGAGGCTGTGGGAAAAAGGAACTCTACTATTGGTGGGAGTGTAGACTGGTGCAACCACTGTGGGAAATCAGCATGGCGGTCCCTCAAAAAACTATGGTAATTGGTTTCCTTCTATGTGGCTTCCTGGAAGAATTAAAAGCTTCATAAAACAGCAATATATATGCATCCATGTTTATAACAGTACAACTTGTAATAGCTAAAACTTGGAGACAACCCAAGTGCCCATCAACAGAGGAATGGATAAAGAAACACATGCAGTTTTTTTCTACAGTGGAGTACTACTCAGGCATAAAACATAAACTTGAGATATTTCTAGGTAAATGGATTCATTCTGAGATCAAACTCTTAAGTGAAGTAAATCAGATACACACGTTTAAATATTGCATTTTTTTTTCTGGTGTAAGACACAGAAAGGGTAAAACAAGGACCAAAATGAGAAGAGGAAAAAGTGATGCAGAAGGGGAAAGGAAGGAAGGGAAAAGTAAAAAGAGACTAGAAGGAAGAAAATGGAAACAAACTTGTAAATAAGGAGGGGAAGAAGGGTTGAAGGAAAGAGAGGGGATTGAGGAAAAGGGAAGAGTCAAGATATATCACATACAGGAACAAATTCCCTTTGATGAATGGAGTCATCATGTATCTCTAAAATGTAAAGCAATAAAATTAATCAAAAAATTTGATTACAATTAAATTGACATATGAATTTCATTGATGACATTTACATAAGAAATAGAAACTTATCATGGTATAAGTTCAAGACAATGTAGCTAATTCTCAGTGCAAAATTTCTAGCAATTAACATTGCAAAATTTCTAGCAACGAGAGTTGCTTAATGGGCTGCAGACATGACTAACCTAACAACCTGGGAATGTGACAGAGGTCACATATTTGGAAGGCCCATAAGCAAATAGGGCCTTGGAGAAGAGATAAAACTACTAAGAAAATCTTTGTAGAGAAATATAGGCAGGCATGGGGAAGAAATAAAAAAAAATCCTATAAGGAAACTTAGGCAACGTCAGAGAAGACTGCACACCCCACAGCACTCAGCCACTGTGGGATGGGGAAAGAGATAAAGCTCTTGCTGTAACTGCCTCAGTTGGGAGACCGCCCTGTATACCAGCAACCCAGTATGGCAAGACAGTCATCAAAGTGTTTGTTTCAATGTAAAAAAGAAATTGAGTCAGAGGGAGGTAAGGAGATTAAACAAGACGAGAGACATTTCCAGAAGTCAGGTGCTGGTTACCTTATGCTCTGGGCCCGTGACCATGAGCTCTAACTCGTGTAATATCATCACATACTAAGGAAATTAGTGTAGAAAAGATAGTATATTGAGCACTTACTAACACTTTTAATACTAAGTATTATAGTATAAAGAATTTTTTTATTTGGTTTCCTTTTTTCTTATATAATTTATGCTCAGATTTAGCATCTGGTTATCTTGAAAGTAGATTTTTGAGGTTGTGTCAGATTTGTGTTCACTCTTGGTACAACTCATCAATAAGCCCCTTAACTTCTGAAGATTTCTTTTTTATAAGCTTTCTAACTGCAAATTAAATTTTATGAATTGTTCAATGCCAGTTTAGGTTACCAATTTACCACTGAGCAACACTCAACTCCTAGTGTTTTATGCTCCTTTAGATACAGGGTCTTCCTAGATTGCTGAAGCAAGCCCCAAGCTTGAGTTCCTCCTGCCTCAGCTACCTGATTGAGTGCAATTATGGTCATACTCCATCACATCTGGCGTAGATTTTCTATTTATTTTTAAACATGGTTTTGATAGTTTGCTAATTTGGAGAAAGTGTTCTATTTCAATGAAGTGGTCAAATTTATTTTCTTAGAACTATTTGTAGTGTTCATTTATCCTTTTTGTAATATCCATATTTCCAATAATGAAAACTCCTTAAATACTTGTATTGGCAGATCGCTTCTTCTTGAGCTTTTATTTTGTTCATTTGGCTAGAAGCTTATCCATTGATTTGACTCACGGTGAATCGACATTAGTTGTATTGATTGCTTTCTTTATTTCTAGATTCAGTTTTATTGATATCTGCTCTTTCTTATTCCCCTTTTTGGTTTATTCAGCCCAACTTAGATTTATTTTTTTAGTTACTGAGTGTTGAAACATAGATCGCTAGTGTAAAACTTTTCTAATATATGTATATTATATATTTAATGCTAAAAAATTTCACTAAACACTGCTGTATCTCTATCCTATGAATTTTAGTTTATGTTTTCTTTACCCTCAGTTTAAAATATTTTCTAATTTCCTGACACTTCCTTAATGAATCATGGGTTATTCGTTATTCAAATGTACTGTATGTTTATTTCTCAAGTTCTAATCATTTTTGTATTATTCACTAGTTTTTAAAATTCTTTTGTGATCAGACAAGAACTTTAAGTGTATTTTACAACCCAGGATATGGTATATCTGTTTCACTTATTTACTTTTTGCATGCAAATTTGAGAAAAATGTATATTCTTCTGATTCAAGATGGAATGTTTGCAGATGTCACTTGATCCAGTTGTATGATGATGTTTAATTCAATTCTTCAGAGTGTTGCTGATTTCTGGCTCCTTGTCATATTAATGACTAAGACAGTGGGGCAGAAATTTCCAAATGTTACTTAGAAACTTGAAGTTTTACAAATATATTTTTGACTTTACCAGTTCTGCTCCATATATTTTAAAACTATGTTGTTAGCTGCATATTTATTTAGATTGTAACACACACGACCACTTTAGTATTACTTCACATTTCCTTTTACACATTCTCATTCCTCTGAAGTCTATTTGAGAGTAATAAAGTCAAACTCACTATACCTTGTGTTGGTACACTAGGTAAATTTTCATCTTTTTACTTTAAACATACTATTTCAGTGTTTACAGTGGATTCCTGTACACCATTTATAGGGTTTCATTTTATCTCTCACTCTCATTGAATTATTTCTGTATTTTAATAGGTAAATTGATACCACTTTTTCTTATAAATTTCAGTGTGTTTCATTTATTCCTGCTATGGTTTAGATCAAGAATGTCCTCCAAAATGCACAAGCACAAAGATAGAGCCTTTGAAATGTGATCGGGTCATGGGAGTGGTATAGCTGACTGGCAGTTAGGAGGTCAGATCTGACTGGAGGTGGACCCCTGGTGGTGTGACCTGGAAGAGTGTATCGCCCTTCCTGGTTCCTTCCTCTTTCTCTGTAGGCTGCTGTAATGGTGAGCAGCTCTTGTCTGTCAGACCATTCTACCATGTCTTTCTTCCATGGAGCTGATCAATATGGACTGAATTTTCCAAAATCCATGGGCCAAAAAAACTTTTCTTTCCTTAAATTTTGGGTTTCAGGTTTTTTTAATCCCAGCAATGAGAATGTGACAAAAGTTGGAGCATATTTGTTGTGATGATAACCGACAGGGTGGTTTTTAGAAGCCTTTCATCACAAAAGGAATTTGAGAAGGGGTAAAGGTGTCAACTAAAGAAGCTATAGAATGCTATAAGCCAAGCTTGGTGGGACATTCTGCTTGGAATCTCTGATCAGATCTCAAAACACCAGAATTAGATAGAAATGCAGACAATAAGGGCCAGGCTCAGGAGGTTTCAGTTTGGAACAGAAACTTTATCAGCAGTTACACTTGAGGCCACATGTGTCATGCTCTGGTAGAAAATGTGTCTACATTTTGCTGATGTCTTAAATCATTGCAGATAACTAAGTTTAATGGTGGCACCCTAATTAACAAAGGAAACTTCAACAGCCTAGTATTACAGGTGTGGTATCAGTACTACTAGTTACTTTTAGTTATATTTACATAAAAGGAACAAATAGCAGAGCCAAATGTGAAGTTTGCAGTTTTATTGGAAGGGAAGTCCCTGTAAAGTGGGGAGAGTGTGCTTGGTTAAAAGATTCACATGATAAAGAAGCCAAGTGTTTGGTAGCAGTATAGTAGGAAAGATGGCTTTAGGACATAATAGAAATCAACAGGACCTCATCTTTTACTGTATCAGACTTGGAAACTGTAAATCTCCTATTTGAGACTAGAACCTTTGAATTGTACTCAAGAGAGGCCACCTGGGAAATTTATTCCTTGAGATTTGGTTTTCTAGTTCAACCTTCCATCCACTAAGGGGTTGCTGTAGGCATGATTCAAGGGGGCCTGGCTCTGCTTGAGCTGCTGGCAGACCTTGATGATATACACGTGGTACAAGTTTTCTAGGTACATAAAGTGCAAGGGTTATGGAGTTAGGGAAGGTCTACCCAGATTTCAGAAGATGGCCTAGATGTCAGACAGTGTGTCCATGGTAAGGCAGTGTGTGAAGCTGTGAGCATGAAGTAGACACTCTAGAAATTTGGATATAAGAAATTTCAAATGTCTGCTGAGTAAAGCTGGAGGCTGTGAGCAAAGCCACCCCAAAAGTGAGGCCATGAGAACGGTCAGCCAGCAGTGTCCCAAGCTCTTTGGAGTCCACAACTTGCCAAAACTTGCCCCTATGTTCAGTAACATTCAGGTTCTCTTCAGGAACTGAACGTGAAACTATACAGGATTTAATAGTTTCTGTCCAGGTTTTTTAAATTTTGTTTTGGTCATATTCCTTCCTTTCTCCTATTTCTGTCCTTTGGGATGGGGTTGTTCACCCTATGCTATGCATGTTAGGAGTATGTTTCTTTTTGGTTGGTTCACTGATAAGAATTTGCGTTGAGTCTCAGAGAACGCTTCAGACTTGAAATTTTCTGTAATGCTAGAACTGTTAAGACTTTTCTGACGCTTAGCAATGCACTAAACGCACTTTGCATAATGTAATGGGCATGAATGCTCTGGGGGCCCTGGGTGGAGTGCTATGATTTAGGCCAAAAATGATCTCCAAAAACCTCTCCTCCTTTAAATTGCCAGTTTTAAGAATTGTGTGTTAGCAATAAAAAAGAGAACTTTCAACATTTAGTTTCATGCTTTGATTACTTCTCTCCCTTATATTTGCTCTTCTGTTTTTCCTTTCCAATCTGTTTTGTATTAAATGAGTACATTTTATTTAGCAGTATACTTCAATTTATGTTTTGAGTTTACTTGCACTGCTGTTCCTTCTCTATTAGTGTAGAGCAAGGCCAGTAGAAAAGAGAGCACAACAAATTCGCCTCAGCTCTGGGAACTGCAGATTCTTTGGCCAGAGGAACAGGATTTTGGTACTACCTGCTATTCCTTCTGTGGCTTTTGCGAAGTTTAGGAGAGAAAAGGAAAGAAAATTATAACAGGGTTTTTTTCTTTTTCTCCTTGACTCATAGAGAGACACTTCCAGCAGTCTGATTAGAAAACAGCGATTCTCTTGTTACATGCATGCAATTCTCTTTCCAGCTACCTTTGCAGCTAAGCGAGGGGAAAGTAAACCCACTGCCATTTCTAGGAGGCTTAACTTCTGGTGTTTGTCTCTCTTCCCACCACCAATCAGTTTCCAGTTCTCAGTTACCTGCTACTTGTCCTAGGTCTTGGATTTGGAATATCATTCAATGAGAAAAACTGTAATGGGGTATACATTGTCCACTATTTTAGGTCAAGACTCTTGAAAGGAATTTTGTTATTATTTCAAAAAGCAAGTTGAAAAAATATATATAGTAATGATGCCCCAAATATAAGGAAAAAGAAGGTATAACTTCATATGAAAGTAGCATAATATCCCTACTTACCAAAAATTAATTTCCTGAGATTGAAATTTGCCTAGATTTTTTAAACAGTCAGATTAATATAATACCTCAGATTAACTAAAATCATGAAGTCTTATTTATGTATTTATTTTTGAAGCAAGATCTTGCTATACAGTTCAACCAGTCCTTGAACTCATTTTGTAGTCCAGGCTGGCCTTAAACTCATAGAAATCCTCCTGTGTCTGCCTCCTGAGTGCTGGGATTATAGGTGTCTACCACAACGCTCAGCAAATCATGAAACCTTAAATCAACATATCAAATCTCAATGAATCTGCAATAAATCCTTCTATGCATTAGTTTCTATGTATGTGAAATTGGATAATTTTAATAGATATATCTTAATGTTGTAAGGAATATAGTAAAAGTACACATGACAGGAAAATACATGTAATAAGAAATATATATATGTATATATAATTAGGAAATAAAATCCATACAGTGATAGTTATTGTTGGTGTTCAGCTATAAAGAGCACATTACAATTGGAAAAGTAAATAGAAAATACACTCAGATAGAAAAAATAATCTTGTATCAGTCAGTGCTTACCAGAGAAACAGATATAATACAAGACACAAACATATATAAGAATTTACAAGATTGGCTTATGATGGCCACACACGGAGTCAGATGAGGGACCTGAAGGGATTGTCTCACCCTGGGACTGGAGGAACCAGTTGAAGGCCTGGTGCTCACTGCAGTGTCCCGTGCGAGTCCGTATCAGGAGGCCGATGGGTCAGCGATGAAGGCTGAAGAGTCCGTGTTGGCAGCCAGGAAATGATGTCCAAGCTGGAGGTGGAGACTGGAGCTCCTCCAGGGAATCAGAAGCAGGTAGGTGCTTCCTCATTTCCTTCTTATAGTATCCGGATGACGAGCTGCCCTAGGTGACCCTTCCGCAAACTGGAGCTTAGAATTGCTGAGCCAACCTAGTTGAGCTTCTCTTACTGAGACTGACACAATCAGTAAGTCACCATGAATCTGCACTCTAAATTATGGGTATTCCAGTACAGCATCCTCAGTTCCCCCAATTATTATTATTATTATTATTATTATTATTTTATCAGTACCGGGGATTAAACTCATGGCCACGTGCTTGCAAGGCAGACACTTATGCCGCTGAGCTAAATCCCCAGCACCCTCAATTTTTAATATTACGAAAAAAGTACATTGTTGAATGTAAAAGATGGAGTAAAGAAGATTATGTAAACATTTAATAAATTTTGGGTAAATTATTTTAAAATGTGTAATTTAAATCTATACTTAAATGTTTAACCTGACTTTAACAACACAGAATGTGTGGATATATTAAAACATCACATGGTATCCTATAAATACCTGCAAATTTTATGTTTTTAGGTATTAGTTAAAAACAAGTTTAATTTCAATCAAAAAACAAAAGCCACAGAACTATATTCTATGTTCAAGAAATTTTTATATCAGTATTTCTTCTTGTTGCTCAAATGATAAAGAAAAATTACACCTGCTTGAGACAGTTTTTTGCCTTTAAAGTAATTACCATGAATTACAACCGGAATAACATTTCATGACCATTATATCTCCTTGTTTTTGTACTGGCAATTGAACTCAGGACCTTGTGCTTGTCAGGCAGGCCCTGTGCTACTGAGCTACATCCCCCGCTAGCCATTATACATTATGGATGCTATAGAAATAATATTGTTTCATAAATTATTTATATTAAAAAGTGAAACTTTATTTAGAATCCACTCTATACTACTTTATGTGTGTATTAGTCCAGTATGTATACTTATGTATGTATTAGTTCACTTTGTGTGTGAATGTATGTGTTAGTTCAGTAATGACAGTATGGCTGAATTCAAAATGTGAACAACAGTACTTTTATAGAGGCGGGATAATACTGTAGTGAGCAAGAGATGGTGTGTTTTCACATCTTTATTACTCATTGGGTATGTAACTTCAGGGAAATTATTGCAGCTCACTCTCAGCTTCCTGATTTGCATAAAAAGTAGTACTAAAAACAATCATTGACCCAGCATGATGGTGCAGGCCTGTAATCTCAGTACTTGGGAGACTGAGGCAGGAGGCTCACTGTGATGAGTTCAGAGTCACTCTGGGTTACATAGTGAGACTCTGTCTCAACAGCCACAACAACAACACCTTGTGTAAACATTATATGAGCTGGTGAATTAATTGACCCTTTAATAGTACTTGACTCTTAAAAGATTCTCAACTCTGGTTAGTTATATATTATATCATTACTGACCCGATATTTTCTGTTCTGTGCATAGAAAAGGCATAATTTAATGTTCTTTTTTCCCAAGATAAAGAAAAGAAATTGAAATAACAGATTCAATAACTGCACAGTCTTCAACTTACAATTTGAATCTGTTCTATATTTATAAGTATGTTATTTCTGCCACATTACCCAATGTCCAAATATTTACTGAGTTTTAGTGAAGAGCAGAGCAGTAAGTTAGGCACTGGTGTAGGGAAATAAATAAAGAATCTGCAACATTGGGTCATAGCATATTTATGGTGACAAACCAAAATCACCACTACACTGTTGGGTAACAGAGAATGTAGTTCAATAAATTGTCATGATTTAGAGTAAGGCACACACATTCTCATGCATGTTAGATGGCTATGCATACATGTACCAGTCATCGATTTTGAGAATTTATTTTTATTTTTATTTTTATTTTTTGGTACCGGGGATCGAACTCATGACCTTACGCTTGCCAGGCAGGGGCTTAAGCCACTGAGCTAAATCCCCGGCCCTGAGAATTTATTTTTAAAGTATATTTCTAGGTTGCAGGATGGGAGTGACAGCATATGTGGTAAATACTGCGATGGATTCTTCAGATAACTTTACATTTCTTAATTAAAAATGATTATTGACTAAGACACCACTGTTTGCTAAATTCCATAGAAAGCCCTTATTGATCAATTAAATGTTATTTGAAATTGTATTCAAATTTGAACTCAGTCCTAGAAAGAAGCACACTTGCTTTGGTATAAGGGAACGTAGTCAGTCAGATTTTTAGCTGCAGAGAGATGCCACCCACTTTGGCAATGCTTCCCAGGGAGACCTGTGTCCACTCTGAGAAGGAAGCCTGGAAGGCCATTTTGACAATTTCAAGGCAAAGCTAAAGGTCCATTTTCAAGACTGGGCTCTCAGTGGAATCCTGTGTGTACCTTGACTTTTCTCTGTCCAATCTTGTTTTCTTCTTACTTCCATTGGTTTGAATTTCCTGTACTCTTAGTAAACACTTTTCTTTAGTGACATTTAATCACCATTTGAATCTTATTCCCAGAGAACCTGGTGTACAATGGAACCTGTAGAAGAAGACTTTGTTGGAAACTTAGGTCATTACTCTTGTCAGAAAGCTGCAAGGCTCTTTCTGAGATAAACTGAACCAAGCATTGGGAAGAACTAGTACTCTTGGAAGTTGAATTGTGATTTCTGTTTGGCCTTCTCCATCTTGGCATTTGGTGACCCAGTCTCTCAACATCTTGAATATCCTCATCAATTATCCTAAAAACAAAATCTTTAGTCTGATATGTCAGTAAGCTACTTACTCCAGAGTGATCTCAGTTAGTCTTTTATTTCTGGGAAAGGATTAACAGAAAAACATCTATAATTAATTCATGTATGCATCTAGAAAAATAAATCAGAGTTACTAGCGTATACCGGGCTGTCACAGTCTGGACACAGCATTCAGGTATGCTAATACCTAGGAGCTGTTGTAGTCATCTTTGGCAAAATCATGTGTTGAATTTCTAGTCTTAGTGTCCAACACCATAACAAAAACCTGTGGTGTAAGGAGACAGAATTATGAAAGAAAACTCACTTGATCTCACCAAGATTCCAGGCAGTCAGGGTCAGTTCTTCCTATTCTAAGCTCTGTGATCTCTCATTGGGTTCTGTCTTCAAGTGGGAGATTAACACTGACTATAAGTAGTTTGTACAGTTTGTATATGATTCCTTCCTTTCTTTAGAAGCCATTGAGAATTTGCTTCCATCTTTCAATGTTCATACATTGGCAGTGGTACAAATGGAAATCTTGTTTTTTTCTAGGCATTTATCAAACCTTTAACTCTACATTTGCAGAATGTACAAACCTCAGTTATCAAGTAGTGTTATAGTATTTATAGGACCTGACCAGTAACAATTTCCGGTAAGCAGGTATTTTCTGTGCACAGTGATGCTTACATTGCTTCTTGCTATATAGTAATTTCTTAGGTCAGTTACATCTTCTTTGTAAGGAATGATTCACCTGTGTGCATGAGCAAATGCACACGCACACACACACAACAGCACAGTCTGGGGACTCGGTGAAACTTTTACCTGTTGCTTGCGTATGCTTACAAAAGATGCAAAATTCTACCCAAATTCTGTTTCAATATTTACATTCCCTAACTATTTTTTGGAGTAGTTTTTCATTTACAAAAATGTCACAAAGATATTGTGCAGAGCCTCCATGTACTCTCCACTTAGTGTGTCCTATTCTTAGTTTACATGGCTGAGGTACCCTTCGTCAAAACTATAAAATCCACGTTGTTAAGTTACTGTTCACTAAACTCTAAAAGTATTCTAATTTCACTATTTTTTTACATTAAAAGTCCTCTTTCTCTTTCAGGAAACCCTTCTGCACTTAATTTTCACATGTCCCCATTCTCCTCTGCTCTGAGGCAGCTTCTCAGACTTTCCTTGTTTCATGACTTTAGCAGGTTTGAGGAGTTCTGAGAAGTTACTTTGTAGTTTGTCACCAATTTGAGTTTGTTTTCCTCCTAAGGACACTGATAATGTTAGCAATGATCACTCGGTTAAGGCAGTCCTTGTGAATTACTCCTTTGTAAAGTCACTCTTTTCTCTCTTTTAGAAGGAATGTCTCATGCACAGCCTCACCTGCAAAGGTGGAGCACCATGGTCCTCCTTCTGGAGATGGAAGACTCTATGTGATACATTATTCAGAGTCCTTGAGAAACTTAGATTTTCTTCCTCTTGAACTAGTTATTTGTACACTCCTTAACTTACACCATTATGAATTCGTACATATTTATTTCATATTGGGGATATAATCCAATTCGACATTGCTGATTGTATTACTTGAAATGATTCCAGTTTTGGGCAATGTAGTTCTTTCAGGTGTCTCTTTGAAGTGCTCTAATGTTTTTAAAATACTTGCTTACTTCTGATATAGTGAAGTACTCCAGGAAGAGTGTGTGTTATCTCAGCTACCTTTTCCAGGAACTAGGGCTCAAGGAGGCCCTATTTCTTTTAATGGAGACTTGTAGGAGGCCGTGAATATCTGGGTGATCACTGAGTTCATGTTACTGGAGTGTCAGGGTCCCTAATCTCAGCACATAGGCTGTGTAACACGTGCATAGGAAACATACATACGCAACCACATATGTGTAAGCATCCGTAACTATTTCTGTATCTCTCTGCCAAAATATGCATTAAGCAAATCATTCATGAATAGCAACCTCTCTGCTCTGATGCCATAGCATGGGGTGGAGTCCTATCTTTTTTTGCTCATCCTTAACTTCGTTTTCTGATAGTAAAAAGCCTAATTCCTACCCTCTAGAATTCAACTACAGTATTTATGTAAATCAGTTTCATATTTGTTAATTTACACTCTTGTGAGAAATACCTTTACTAAGTACAGTCTTGTCATACACATTTTTATGTATGATTTTTATGGTTTCCTAGGCCTACTTCGGTCAGCATGTTTTTAAACTTCTTGGTGTTTTCAGTACAGTCATGCCTTATAACCATAATATGACCACATTCATTTGCTGTGTCTGTATTTCATTCTGGAATGTAGAACATACTGCTTTACTTTAACCCAGCATAGTTAAAGTTCACTCTTTGTGGTGTGTAACTTAGGTTTTAGATAGAAAAATTGAATCAGAAGCCTATTATTCTAGCACCTTACTGAACAGTACCCTCACTCTCCAAGGTGCTCTGTATGTCGCCTGCCTTATCCAGTTGAACAGAATGGAAAAATTTTGGCCAACTACTTTTGTACAGAGAAGTAATATCTAAAATAAATAAATAATTAAAAGATTAAACCCACAAAATAAAATGTCCAATAGAAAAATAGGCAATTAATGAATAGATACTTCTGTGAATAAGTACACATCCAATAAGTACATGAAAAGATGTTCAAATACAAATTAAAACAACGTCAAGAGGTCTTCTTACTACAAAAAGAAAGGCCATCTTCAAGAAATCAAATAATAACAAAAATTAAAGAGGCTGCAGGGAACAAGGAACTCTTCATTATTGGTGGGAGTGTAAACTGGTACAACCACTATAGAAAACAGTACAGAGTTTGCTAAAAATCCTGAAACTTATAAAACTCTCCTGGTTCTAGGTATCTTCCCAACAATGTTAAAGACATCATATTACAGTGTTTACACAGCAGCACAACTCATGATGGCTAAATCTTGGGGACAGCCTGTATGCATGTATATATAATACACATATATATTTACTACATGTATCTCATATACATATGTCATACACATCACAGTTATTTGTGATCTATATGAATGATACAGTTGATATATATTGTATTTTTTATACATAAAGCAGGTATATATGCAATGTGGTACTATTCTTTCATAAAGAGAAATTTGAATCATTTGTAGGAAGGTGTATGCACCTTGAGAGCATAATGCTGTGAAATAAATAAAATACAGGTTAAATATTGCATGGTTTCTTGTATATGAGAACCCCCAATACAAATAATTTAATTGTGGAGATGGGAAGGGGGTTTAAGAATAGGGGGAGATCAGACGGTGGGGAGTCAACAGGAGAGCTAAAAAGGACTGTCACAGAACATGTATGCATACCAATGCCGCAAGATGAATGCAATTGCTATGTATCACAAACAATTACCGATAAGCTATTCAAACCAAAATAAAAATCCTGACAAGCATCAGTTTATTCAAAATCATTCACGTGAAGAAGAATATTAACCTCTCTGTACACGTGGATATGCTGATTTTAGTCTCTGAAGTCAAATGGCACAGTGATTACATAGATGAAGCCATCTTAAGACTGAGCTATTTTAAGCCTTTTGTAGGTATGTATCCATGAGTGTATGTTCATGTTTATAGTATAGCTGTAAATGTTTTCCAAACAAGCCCTACAAATATGTTAATCCCTCAACCTTTCCATTTTTTGTCCTAAAATTTCATCCTAGTAATTCTGAATAATATAAAAGAGGAAAAGTTTTCAGTAATTGAATGAGTCTTGCGTATCTATATTTGACATGGAACATTTTTAAATGTTATTCTCATAATTGGTTAATACCTGCTGGCAAAACCTAAAGTCTAAAAAAAGTCTGTCCTCTCCAAAATCTAATCATGGGACTGGAAAAACCAGTCAAAGGGCACATCCTAAACCCTGGAAAATGACCATGAAAAATATCCCACAAGTTTCCCACAAGCTGCAAGCAACAGCAACCATAAATGTGCTGTTTTGATTCCACAAACTCCCATAGTCTCTATGTGTCAAGATTATTGCAAAGCATAGCACACATTTGTTTAGCAGTAAAAATCTTACCAGCTACTAGCATGACCTGGTTTCTCCTTTCTATCAACCCTATGCAGTGTTTGAGACACACCAATAAATTATACATATTTTAGAATTAGTGTCAGGAATCAAGCAGATACAATCAAAGTATTATATTGACAAAGCTAATATATGAGATGATTGAGATCTGCTATGTAATATGTTTACTACTGTTATACTTCAAAACTTAATACTCACTGGCAATTGTGGACACCATTTAGTCCATGCACTGCTGTGCATGTGTTGATCCAAAAGAGATCTATGAAAATATTAGGTAGCATTGATGAAGCAAGAACTAGGATTACATATGACACTTTAGAGAGCAAAAGACTGTCAGTTAATTTAGTTTTACTTTAAAAACAATCTTAAAATGATGAGGTAGTACAATTCTTTGTGAATATTAAAGTGAAGGAGCTAAAAAATAAACATTCCCTCAAAACGGAGGGAGTTGAAAATCTCTACATGGTGGTAGATATCCTGTTTGGCAGGCAGAGGGTGCATTGTGAATTCCTCTGTTAAATTCTATTCTGACCATATTCATGTATTATTTGGAAATTTCATATATTATTTGGAATTTCCCCATTAAAAATGGGAAAATTTATTGGTTCATGTTTTATGTAAATTGTAATTTCAACATAATAAAAGTTTCCAAACTTGCGAATATACCTTGAGAAAAATCATAAAGTATCGGACGGAATAATAGTGACATATGACAGTGAATTACAAATTACTGATAACTTAAAGAATGAGAATTTATTAAGCAGCAAGAGTTGTTTTCATTTACTAGAAATGTCAAGTTTTCTTATGAAATTTCCCTGATTTTTGAGTGGAGCTTTTCTTTGAATTTTAACAAATGCCCTTGTTTTTTTTACTACATTCTAGAATTCAGTATTTTTTTTTTAAAAATTGTTTAAATCTGATATTAATTATGACTATTTGTTTTACAAATAGAACAAGTTTTATGACATGTCTAAAACAATTTAGAGAACAAAGTTATTCATCTTTGTCCTTATTATGAGCAAAGGCTCTCTATCAATTAGAGGTTTTTTTCGATAAGACTCAAGTTTTTTTAGAAGTCTTCACGTTGGTGCTTCAGTGATTTAGAGAGCGCCTTACTTACCTCCTATTTTAGCCTTATTATTAGAGCCAACTAACAGACTGTCTGAAGCTAATTTCTCCTTCAGAAAAATGGCACGTTTGATCAGGTGACTGTGTTCTCAGTTGAAAGCGAACTCTTTTTCTCTGTTAGGAGGCACGAATGCTGCCTCTACTAACTTTGTCCCTTCTCAAGTAGCAACTCAGTTACCAGATCTCAGCATTGGAGTCCTAACTGTTGCTTCTGCTTTTGAAGATGCTGGCTTATTTTAATTCCCAAGACTTGACTTAACAAATAGCTGCTCAACACCAAACCTCACCATCTTTGAAAGACTTGAGCATGAGAATCAAAGACTAGAGGGTTGTGAGGAAACCTTGCTGTTATTCATGTGAAAAATTATCTAAGTCAGAAGAAGTAGGTCTGGCTGCCTGACCCACTCCGGCCACCCAAGGAAAAGATCTCTTAAGAATCCAGGAAAGATAAAGGATGCAATTCTAATTTATCCAAGGTCTGTGGCTTTCAGAGCAAAAGCCACCAAAATGAAGTTTCATTTGCAATAGTCAAAACTGAATTTGTAACACCTGAAATTTTCTGGAAAATTTTTATGACATAACCAGTTGAGTATTCTATGTTGCATGGAGTTTTTAAGTATTTTGCTGCAGTGGTATGCTCTTCCTCCTGTACATTTTACATAGTTTAATCATCCCGGCCGAGTGGTATTTGTAGGACATTTATCTGATCTAAAATTAAATCCAATTTAAAAAATGTATAAAAGTAAAATCCAGTTAAAAACTTTTAAATATTTTACATCAGATTAGATATTTAAATTAAAGCACTGATTTCAGTACTGCAAGGTTTCACATTAAATGAGACGCCCTTATTATGCACATAAATTCAATTATTTTTTAAACAGTAATTTTTCTTAACTTTCTAACAGCAATTATATCAGGGAAAAGTCCTCTTGACATTAGTTGTTAGACACAAAATATTTTACTGAATTAAATAAAAAATTTGAATATGGCATATAATCACACAAAACAATAAATATATTCGGGATGAGATTACATGTTGACCTGTTTAAAGTTTAATGTAACATTACCATATCTCATGAGTATCTCAAAGTATACCAAAAGTTCTTAGTGTCAAGGTCAATGTATGTGTGCAGTATTAGCATTGCAAAAGATGGTATCAGACTAGGTGGCCAATGGGATTTGTGTGTTTTTGTTTACAATAAAGAAAAACAAAATACAAATTTACCTTTTCTTGTTGCACATTGCATGTTCAAAATAAAATGTATTTATTTTACTTCTGTTAAACACATATTTATCAGTTTGGGGCATTGTTCTTGGGCAGGCGAATGTGTACATTCTGAGGTAAATTTACACTACTAGCTGAGATTGACTGAGTTACCTTTTTCTCTCTCCTGATTCTCCACCTCCAGAACTCCTCTGCTGAAAATGAAACTGGTCAACATGAGGCCCCACTTCTTTTAAAATTGTACCCTAACTCTACTTTTACGATTGTCATGATCACTTCCCATTTCTCACTCTCCTTTATTTAATGGCACATCATAAGAACATCAGATAGTTTGGGGCATTCAGGATTGTTCAAACACCTGTTTGCATTTTCCGAGTTTTCCAGAATGCTTTCAGACTAATGTAGAAAAACGAAGTGAACTAAACCCTTGGTTTACTAACTTCTCTTCCCATCAAGGAGCAGATGGGATGCGTGAGTTAGGTTCTTTTGTTTCAGTAGTGTTTTGTAACAAAAGTGTGCCACAGAAAGTTGAAAAATGTGGCCTTTTTTCCTTTTCATTGGCCTTCTTGATGTGATGGGGCAGAGGCTCCGGGACTGTAGAATTTCCTGACGCACTTCTACCACAGCGATCCCTGGAAGAGCAGCAGAGAGTTAATTTCCTATCAGCATTTTCAAGATTCTGTCCTCAGCTGAATGCTGTGTATTTACTTCCTTTCCTGCTCATATTAACGGGGTGGACTTCATTGTTTGAACTCAAGGCTGGATTAAAACAGGAATGCTGGTTATGAACAGGTTACTGATTTTTCAGCCTCTGTTTCTAATTTCACTCCATCCGTTTCCCTCAATCTTGATGCTCTCCAGGTTTGTTTAGTTTATACAGAAACTGCTAACCTGTCTCTCACGGTGGCTGAAATCTTTTATATTTCCACCACCAGTGACTGAAATGATTAACGGTATCAGTTGTTCTGCAGATTCATCGGACACCAGGCTAGGTCTTTATTATATTTATTTTTAAAATATTCCACACGTATGTAGTGGTACTATATTGTTGTCTTAATTTGCATTTCTCTAGTTGCCGAAGATATTGTATATCAATTTCTGTTCATGCTACTGAAAATATTCCTAAATGAAGTATTTTTTCAGATCTTTTGAATTCTTGAATTTGGGGTATTTGTTTTCTTCTTGCTGAGTCTGTGCTTTTATATTTAGGATGCAGGTTGCTTTTCAGATACACACATTTTAGTTTTTTTCTTTCAGATTGCATCTTGTATTCTTATGGCCTTAGCAAGTTCTTTCAGAGAAAAGGCATTTTTTAATTTTAATAAAATTCATAAAATCAATATTTTCTATAAGAGGTCCTACTGTTGGTGTCATATCTAAAGTTTTACTATCAAATTGAAATTAATAGAGATTTTATTTTATGTTTTCCAATTTTGTGATTCACATGTAGCTCTGAACTATAGTATTAGTTTTTTATTTAAATGTAAGTTATAATTTCATAGGTTATTTTCTCTTGATTTTCATTTTCTTTTCCAACATACCAATATTATATGAACTATGGCTTCAGAGTAAGTTTTATAATTCATGGCAGATGGGAGAATTCACATTTGGGTTGCATCTTTCCGTTCCTCTTTACAGGTTATCCTTCTCCTTTCTCAACCACTCCCTGCATCTAAATTTTGCCTTTCATTTACACACACATTCATTTTTTTAAAAGAAAAATGTATAAGACACAGGAAATATTGAGTTTGGGCATTTTGGCCAATTAAACTGTTCTGCGTACACTTTTCAATATTTCATTAACATTTATTCCTCCAAGTCTCGAACTATTTCTTCTAACCTGTTCCTCATAATATAAATCTGTTTAAAATCTCAATTCATAGCCATCTCTGTAGAATCTTTCAGTTCCATTTCCTAGGCTCAGCAGAATTATCTCCCTACCATCGTTAATGCTTTGTTTCAGTTACCACTGTGTCAGCATATTAACCTTGCCACATTGTTTGTATTTAGTTTTATACTTGTGTATTTCCTCTTAGCCTTCAATACATATTGGTTTATGGCATCTTTGAGTGGTGATGAATGCTTAGTTATCTTCTTTTCATAGCTTCTGACAGAACTTCTGGGTCTCTGTCAGTCACTCAATTGCTCTTTAGTGAACCAGAATGTTTAAAAGTAAAACAAATAAATGATTTAAAACATTTTGAGGTACCATGTCATTTCATAAAGGTATTTTTGTTATTCTTCAATTCATATTAAGTATTATCCACATATTGTTAATAGGATTAATTATATATTTTTTTCTAAAATTTACTATTTTTTATGGTATATATTTCAAAGAATGATTAAGAATCAGAAAACACTATAGAAAAACCAGAAGAAAGACTTATGCCAATTAGGGACACACACACACACACACACACACACACACATACACACTGATACACACAACACACCACAATTCACTTTCTCTCAAGGATTCTCAGTGTTATTTGTTATCCAGAATATGTGATGTTAGAAGCAGAATTAGAAGAGCTGTTACGTGCTGCATATTCTGTCTGATATCCAGGTGATGTTAGCTTCAAGGACACTGGACACAACTTTAAATTCCACTTGGAACTTGGATAATTATCACTTACACCCTCACATGTCCAGATTTCAAAATGGCATACATCCTCATTGAGAAAAATACCTTCAGGTATCGAATAGAGGGTTAACAAAGTTTTTCAAGACAACACTAAATGGCAAATAAATACAGGTTGAGAAATAAGGTGGGGAGCCAAGATGGATCTTTGAAACATTTAAGAAAGGGCTTCAGTAGAGATGCTCTAAGAGTGGGCATTTCAAGGAGCAAAAGATGGAATCTAGCTTGAGAAAATGAGAAACACTCGGTAGTCAGCTAAACTGGTAGCACGAGCAATTGTCAAGGATGTGTGAAGACCCAGAGTCCACATTTTGCATGAGGTGTCCCATGAGACGCTGGACAGTACTTACTCCAAGGAAGCATTCTCTAGACTGAAATAATTTGGGACATGCTTCTTCAGTACAGTGATAGTGTAAGATAATCTCTACCGGCACATTCAAGCTTACCAGAAACTTCTACGCTGAGATGATTTATGACATTGATGTTTCCATAATTTTACACTTTCTGTGTCTTTGCTTTTGCTTGACTATATAATGCTGCTAGGACATCTAATGAGTGTTAGAAATTGTTGCATTCCACTGCTTTGTCTCATTCTGATCATCTGTCTTTCCTACTTGCCAGCAGACACTTGGACTAGAATGTCCCCATATTTGCTTCTCTGTTAACAATGTCTCAAAAGGCACATCGTGTTTCCTTTCTCTTTGCTCCGGGAGAGCAGGGTTGTGGTAATATCTCATCACCAGAGTGCAAAAGCTGTGCTAAACACATGCAAAGAAACAGCCCCCTGTTATTCTTAGGGGTGTGCCAAGTCCCTGTGAGTTTCATGACCGTCACTCTGACTCCGTGTTCCTGATACATTTAAATCCTTCATAGTCTCTTCCAACACTAGACTTTCCATGATTTCTTAGAACAGAAAGATTATGCATGCAATAAATATTATAATTTGCCATCTTTTATCTTAGTGTTTAGATTTTTGAACGATATGATTATTGTTACTTTAGTTACATATTTAGTTACATATTTTTGTTCCTTGGAGAAACTTTCACTTTGTATTCCTTGAGCTTTTTTCTTAAATATTCTCTCCTTTTCTCTCTCTCTGTCTCCCTGTCTCCCTGTCTCTCTTGTCTCTCTCACCCTCACTCCTTCTCTGTTTTTCTTTCTTCTTCTATCTTCCTTCCTTTCTTCACACTTTTTGTCTGGTTGCAGTAATTATTTAATTATTTTTACTAGCCCTAACAGAGAATTTGAAGAGAATGATTCCAATATTGTTATCCTACTGAAAACAAGGATTGCATTTTTAATTATTGTCTTTCTCCTATTGGCACTTAGAACATTTGTTTTATATAAACTCTTTTCACAAATATATTTTTCATATATTCCATTATCAGAATTTAAGATGGAAATACAACCATAATAAAAGGAAGGCATTGTTTTCCACCATTTTGCATTGATTTATTGATATATGACTGACTCTCGGTGAATGAGTCACGAGAAGCAGCTTTATATTACTTCTCAGGAGGCCTATTTTGCTCTCATTTTTTCCCAGTTCACTGAGCTGAAGCCTGGTGTTTAGAACCCTTTAAATTTGTAAGGAGCATCTCACTCCTTAAGAAACGAAAGTGGTCTGTGTGTTTGACAGGGTCCTTATGATTCTTTCTTTTTGCACTCCTTGCTATTTCATGTCTTATTTTACTCTATTTATTCACTGGGTTTTAAGGGAACCATGCAATATTTAAACTTGGCTGTCTGATTCTTGATATTGAAGAACACCTTCTCAGACAGTGATGTGCAAAACAAAGCAAGTCCTTTTTTGCATAGATATTTATGTATCTATTTTTTCCAATCAGCCCATTATTTCAATAACAGATGGGAGCTGGTCAGGAAAGTGGAGAGAACAAAGGACAAAGGTCTTTTGGGGCCCATACTGTAGGAGCAATTCCTTGGAAGAATTTGGTAGTGCCTGCTTAATATGTAAACTTTTACTTGCTAATGACTTAAAAACCATTGTTGGAATATCAATAATTTCAAAAAATACATAAATGTGTGTTTTGAGCCATGGAGGAAAAGTGTAAACTGCAGTGTTTAAGCCTAGGCAGAATGTTCAGCATTGAGATTTGCTACCTATGACTTTCTATTACAGCTTCTCGGTTTGTTCCTTCTGCACATAATGGATCTAAAAGAGGAGTTTTGAGGAGTCAATAAGATGATAGTTTAAAGCATGTATCAAAGTGTCCACACAGAGTAGGCGTGTTAGGTCTTGTTACTCTCTAGTACAGAAAAGACTTTGGCAAATGGTAGAAGTTGGAATAAAGCAACAAATAGCCACACCATAGAAGTAGAATTCTGTCTTGGTTATTTTTCTCTCTTGTTGGGACAAAACACCTGACACTTAAAATGAAGGAAGGAAATGTTTATTTAGCTTACAGTTTCTGGAGTTTAGCTGGCTCCAGGGCAGGGTGGCCTGGCACGGGGGCAACATTTCAAGGCAGCAGCCAACAAAAGCAGCCAGAGCAAAAAGGAGAAAACAAGACTCTTCTTCCGGCTTATATCATACACAGGCCACCTTTTACCTCCCAGGGCTAATATAGCACTCACAAAATCTCCTTGCCCTCCTCTGCTGTCAAGGATGAGAATATTTACAAAGTAACAATTCTGGCTCCCTGCTAAGTCTCTCAGTTAAACTTTTAAACTGCTCAATTTGAGGCAGTGTATCAACCATAACAAGTTTCTACTGTCAAAAATGCATAACATGTATAGAGGAAGGAAAACCAATAATTTATCTCTAAGTATATAGAAGTAGTGCAGCATCATATCCTAGTATTTCACTGTTCCCAGTGTTCGGCCTCCTCTGTTTTGTTCCATACTCACCATGGTAACCAACAATGTCACATTAAGTGTAGAAGCCCACATTTCCCTCACTTTTAGGACAGGTCATGTTATTGCTTCTGAACAACCCATCACTGAAGGGGCTGGGGTGAACCTATGAGAGGTCAACTGGAAATCACAAGGCAGACTTAGTTTCAGTGGCTCCTGTGAACCTCTACTTCTCCATGACTCCTCCTTACCTGGGATCCTCAAGAGACGGCAGAATGATCTGTGGCACATTTGCAGCCGGGTACCAGACTTACCTCATTCACTGTGCTGGGGTAAGGCGGGCATCTCTGCTGTACGACGGAGCTGAAGATGATGGGATGCAGTCCAGCTGGGAGACCAGCGTTTAGCTTGACGATGCCTTTTTGGGTGCATTTTAGTGAGGCTCACTGAGGCCACTGTTTTTCCTAGCCTTGGTATTTACCTCTTAGGATCAGTATCCCAACAGCCTTCTTCCTACTGTCATCTCCTCCGCTAGGTTCCTTCCCTCTTCTACTATTGCCACTTTCCTAGCATATTACATTCTGGAAAGTTCCATCCTACCAGAGAAGGTCATTTTCCTACTACACAGATGTACCTACTACTTTAATCATGATAAAATATTAATGTAGGAATATAATAACCTAAAAATAATCGCCATGTCTATATTTGTAGTATAAGACTAGGAGAGAATAACGTCCTCGTATTGTATGTGCTTCCTTCACTGTGCAATGGAGCAGAATCACCTGCAGGGTTTATTAATACTCAGGGAACTGGGACCCGTCCAGGGGTTTCTGCTTAGAGGGTCAGAGAAGGACCTGTAGATGCACATTTGCAGAAAGTACCCAGGAGATACTGATGCGGTGTGCTCAGGTGCTGCCCTTTGAGAAGCACATATAAACAAACACATCCGGGCAATGCCCTTTCATCCCTAGAACAAGTGTAATCTCTTTTGTCTGCACAGCCTAAATACATTAATTGCCAAGTGAAGAGGACTTGTAGGTCTAAGGTTGTAAGAAGGGAAACGAGAGGACACAATCCAAGTAAAGCAAACAGTGTGAATAAAAACTATGTGTATTTCAAGCTGTAACAAATGAATCTTTATGAGCTGTTTGCACAAGAAAATGTGTAGAAATACTGAGATTTAGACTGGTGACTTAGCAGTCAATATAAGAGTATTAAGTGAAAATAAGAATAGTGGACAGAAAGGTTGTCACAGTTAGAGTCAAATGAGTAAAAATTCCCTTTTATAGTCACTATAATTAACTGATCTTGGACAGATTACTGTGATTCCAGAATCTTCTTTAGTAAAACAAATGTTTCCTACAGGTATTACAAAAGGTAAATAAGAACAAATACAGATTCAGATATAATATATCTGATATAATATAATCAATAGCAAGAGATATTTTTATTGCTGTTATGATAATTTTGCATCTTATTCCTGGCTGCCTGCATGTGCGGTCAAAGTCCAATTGTGAATCAGACAGTCTGGTATTTGAAGTTTTATATTATTGCTGTCTACAAGCCAGACAGCAACTCACTATGAATTACTGTTATTTTTCTTTAAAAAGTATATAATCCACACATGGATTTTTCTCAGTCATAATGTTTGAAATTAGTTTGAGTATATGTAAAGCTTTAATGCAAAGAAAAGATGCTTCAAACAGAAAATTTGATATATTAATCTAGTTAATATGTACCTTAAGAAAAATAAAAAAGAATGCATTATGTGAGTTTTGATAGTTATGTTTGGAGTTCCAAGTGTACACAGAAGCCTTCAAGCATCTGAAATATGATTGCTTGTAAAGAAAATATGTTTTATATTGCGATTGAATGCATTAAGCTTGGAATGATTTTGTTTATTGCTTGAACTGATTCGATCATGGAAAAATGATTCTTCCATTTTCTCTTTATCCTTCCTGGTGCAGAGTGTACATGTCCTTAGATAAACATGAACACTTGGGTCTGCAGGTGTAGCACAGTGATTGGTCACTTGTATAGCACACTATTCCCTGGTTTGATTCCTAGTAACAGGAAGCAAAATGTACTTAAAATGTGCATCAGTTTTCCTTTAAACCTGATCAGTCTAATTTTTCAGCTGCTTTATTAGGACTTATATTTTGGAAAGTGCCGCAAAACAGTTAACAGGAAAGCTACAAAATCACTCTTTGTTTTTGTTGGTTTGTTTTTTGGTACTGGGGATCAAACTCATGACCTCATACTTGCCAAGCAGGCACTGTGCCACTGAGCTATATCCCTGGTCCTTTGCTCTTTGTTCTGGAGGTAAACCATACCATAGTGTGCTAGAACCAGCTCCTCTTGGCTTAAGAGAGTTGACTGCTAAAATTCTAGATGTTTTGAGAAAACTGTTAAAACAGTATTAACATAAAATATCTTAAATAATATTAATTTATATCAAAAGAAGTAAAAATACTCTAAACTCATTAATTCTTAATTAGTTTATTTTTTCTATTATCTATGTTTTCAAAGCTATTTCTTCTCTGGTATATATATATGGTATATATATATGGTGTATATATATATATATATATATATATATATATATATATATATATATAGTGGAAATATTACATCATGGTGTGTACTATACAACTTTTCACAGGCCAGCTTTTAGTGGTTTCCTATTTGACGGGTCATATTACTCAGAAAACTGTCAATTTTCTTCTTGAGAATGTAGCTGCCAGTATTTCAGGATTTAATAAGGAAAGGCATTTAGAAGACTCTATGTTCACTAGACCTATATACTGAATTCTACTTTTTTCAGTTTAATTATCTAACTGAAAACACAGAGAAAATTGTCTTAATCATCCCAGAGACTGAACCTCCAAGTTCAGGTAGTCACTTGCTATGCAGAGTTGATGAGGAAGCAGCTTGTGTCTGCTTTATAAGATGACTTTTCACAAATTCTTCCTTTCCATATTACTTTCAGAGCATGTTGCTGCCACTGGCTTTTTTTTAACATTTAGGGTATTTGTTAACACACATTGGGAAATATTTTGGCTTTACCTCTGTTTGAAATCAGCAATAGGCTTTACCTCTGGTAGGAAATCAGAGTCTCTGATCTAATTAGTAAGTTACTATCATCCATCTGCCTTTAACTTTCAAGATTTTATTGATTTCCCCTTTTCTGTATCCTTTATTCTGTTGGCTTGTTCTTCAAAGATTAAATCTATGGCCACTCTAGTTAGAATTTTCAGAATACGGGGGTGTACTCCATATTTTAAAACTGAAAGAGATAGTAGGGGTAAATTGAAAAAATTTGAAGATTTCAGAACTCATGACCCTAGAGAAATTTTGAAGGAAGTGTCTGCTTTTAGAATATATCCTTGGTTTTATCTTTCGTCTACTTTGCTGAGACCCAGGGAGCATGAAAGCCCAAGGAAACCTAGGACAAAGCAACCTGTCTGTAGGACACGTGAATGAGCTCCTCTCCAAATGAGGTAGAAATCCACACAGAAACAAGGAATGCAGACTGTTTCCAGTTATTTGTGGCAATACGTGCTCTGAGTGCTCTGCTCACCCGAGGTAATTCTTTTAACTCTGAAATAGCCATATTCATTTCCATTCGGCTGATGAGCAATTTAGGAGTGGGAGAAAGTGAATTAGGTGCCATTTGAAAAGCAGAGTTCAATATCCTAATCTAGTTGATTCCAAATTTGTGATTCTTTGTTGCATTGCAAAGACTTATAAAGATGAATCAGGCACCCTTAGTGCTAACCACCCCTCAGACTGATACAACTGAAAAGAAAAAATTTCAGTTATTTTTCTTTTAAAAAAATGGTTCAAAATTTGTGTTCTAGTCACTTATGTTCTGAGATGTTGTGTGTATTTTACTTATCATCATTATCATGTTAACTTTCCTGACCATTTTTACCTTGAGAAATGATTAGATTTATACTTGATGATATAGAAAAATATTTGGTTATTATAATTAGGAAAAAGCATTACCTGCAAGTGATTGTGCTCACATAGAGAATTACAGTTTAGATTACCAAGATCAGTATGTACTAGGCTATTAAATTCTTAGCTATCTTTGCATTTTTAAAATTTTGTTTTGTTTTTGTAACCAGAAAATAAAGCAGGGACAGAATCAGACTCCAGAACTTCCCTTTATGATGCAGAAATGCAGGAATAACAATTTCATTCAATATTGGCTTGCAAATTAAAATTAATCACCAATAGTAGTTGGACATATGCTACTAAAAACTCTACCTCAATGATTATTGGTTAAATATGAAATTACCTAATATAGTTTTTGTTGGGTGATGTGTCCATTAATTCTAGATTGATTAGCAATGTCAAAGTTTTCCAGATTTTGCTTTCCTTAAAAAAAATATAAACCTAAATTCATCAACCTACTTTTACAGGCAACTGAGTTAGAAATATTATAGGCAGTCAGACAGGGCTGGGCCCTCAAAGGAGCCGGTGTAGAAAACCAGACAGCTTACAACCTTGGAGGAGACAGACACTTCCCTTTGTAGGCCAGACCTCAAGGCAAAAGATCAAGAAAATACACCCACATACTAAGAACTGATTTTAAATAGGTATAGGTCACTGAGTCACCATTCCAACCCCCTACAAAAAGAGTCACTTCTCTGTATGCATGTCCAGTTGCTTCCTGACTCACTTCAATTGTCCACTATTTAATCAATTTTTATACCTGAGCAATTAATCTTATTGGTTGACCATAGTTCTGTCCCATCTCATACCCACCTTGTGAGTTAAAATGTTTTCCCCACCTTAGACTTGCCTGACTTTGTGGTTTTGCTCTATAAAATTCCCTGGAAAAGACAGGCTTTGACAATCCACTCGAGACCCCTTGTGTCTCTCTCTCTCAGACCGAAGCTTTCTTTCTCTCAATAAATATATTGGGCTCTTAACCTCCTTGTTCCTAAAATTCATTGTTCGATTTTAGAGAACATGAACTCGTACCAGACATCTAGTAGGTTGCGAGTTTCTTCCCCTATATCACTGCCACATAAAATGCAAAAGCCACTGGTTAAAACAGGCAGAATGATTACCACCCCTAGGCTTGAATGAGCGTGGAGAGAGAACCCTACCCCACCCCAGAAATAATAGCTGTGTGACAACAGGAGAAATGTCCTCTGACACAAAGGAAGTGTGAAGAAACCACCTATCCATCCTCCTTTTGCAGTAGAAACTCCTACTGATATCCTCCATTTTCCAAACATAGACCAAAGGCACACAGCTTGTAGGAGCAGTCTGTACAACGGTCTCTTCGGGACAAAACACTAGGAAGAAAATAACAGGTGAACGTGGAACGGTAAAATTAGAGATCTGTCAGAGCAGAGCAAGAGAATAGTCAACATTTATTATTTATTGTAATCACCAAGTATTTGGAAATCAAAATAAATAAGAAAACACACTCTTTTCAAAGAAATAGTCTAATGAAATATACATGAAAAACATCAGGAAACATCAGGGTATTATCACATAATGGGACGAACTGTAACCAAATAGATTCAAAAACTGAAACTGTAACTGTTTGAAGATTCTGTGGAGAAATGAAAAATGAAACATAATGTAGAAATATCTAGAAAACTGTTTCAAATTACTAAAGTAATTGTTTTATATTTTTCTTTGGTACATATGGTTACTAGAAATCTCACATTATTGGTTATGTTAAATTACTGCTGTTTTTAAAATTTTTCTTTTCTTTTCTCTGCAGTGTTTAGTCCTTTAATAATGTACCTTTAAAAATGTCCATTACGGCTGGGGATTTGGTTTAGCGGCATAAGCACCTGCCTAGCAAGTGTGAGGTCATGAGTTCGATCTCAGGTACCAAAAGAAAAAAAAAGTGCCCAGTAACTAACTTGAATAAAACAATATTTCATCAATACAGTGCTGGCAAAACTTAATTGCAAGTATTATTTTAGCTCTAAAATTAGTGAAAGAAATCTCTACTAAATTAATTTTCAAATTAGCCTGTGTATTGTATTCTCATTACCATCAGTTATTTCAGTTGAATGTTCACTTGTAGCAAATAAAAATCCACATATTTATATCTTTGTTCATGGAGAAGAAACTGAGTGGAAAATTGATTTCTTTCCCCAAGTAAAAAGATGAAGAAATTTTCCTTTATTTACTCTAAAAAGATTTCTAATGTATACACAAAACTTTTCAAAAAAGTTCAAGCAGTAGCAATTTGTTATTATGGTATTTTTTCCCTTTTGACATGTGTGCTGTATAAATAAACTGATTCTAAATTGAGTTGTTCAAGTATATTTTCTTTTCCAGCTTTGTTCAATTTAAGTTTCATAAACTATTTGTGATTGTGTCTAAGAGGAAACTCGAAAGCTATTTTCTAACACGTTATATCACCTTGAGGAGTTGAGATGCCTATTTCAGTGTAACATACATACTGAATGACCACTACGCTGTAGCTTTCTTTGCCTGTGCATTGTCGCGGGTTTCACGTTGAAATTTCCACTTCAGCCTATTATGACCTGGAGACATGACAGGGCATATAACCCATTAATTATTATTTATAAAGAGAAAGCAAAGTACTTTTTAAGTACAAGATTAAAAAGACATGTTTTAGATGAAAGGCCATATAGTAAGTAGAAGTTCGTATGTTTTATTCCAATATTTTACATGCAGATATGAGCATTTCATCAAATGGTAAGTCTTTCCTGATCTCAGCAATATTTTGCTCTCATCAGCATAAAGGTAGCTACGCATCACCTAATTTAGTACAGTCAGTTAAGAATCCCTTTGCTATCTGAACTCCACCTGACATTATTTGTTTTGTTTCATGAAGAAGTGGGAGTTAATTCAGTTACACACCGGAACCCACCATTAGCCATTTTGATCACTGAAGTTTAACTTTGGTAGGAGCAGTGCAGTTGGTTTAAGCAGAACGTTGCTTTACATGACAGATTTCTGTCTGTCTGACTATGATGAATCCAAAGTACATTTGACCTTGGGTTCACCTTGTTTATTTGATGACCAGGAAATGTTTAGAGATGAGGGAAAATAGCCCTGATGACTACAAAGTTTCTCAATCCCAGGAATCCTGACATACATTTCAGGCTAGAAAATTCTTGTGGGGAACATGAGTGAAAGCTGTAAAACATTTAGCAACATCTTCAGCTCATGCTCAGTAGCCAGCAGCAAGCTTCTCTCAAATGATGACAGTGAGAAACATCTTCAGATATTGTCACCTGTCCCTTGGGTGACACAATTGCTCTCAGTGGTAATCACTGTTCTCAAAGTTTTGGCAACCATGTATGGTATTCATGCACAAAATCGTGTGTGTGTGTGTGTGTGTGTGTGTGTGTGTGTGTATGTCTGTGTGTCCGTGAGCATGTGCAATACATGAATATGTATGTGAGACAAAAAATTTCCTCTGCTTTAAGAAATAAGTGATTATTGTTGTTGTTTTCCCTTGTAGCACACTTAAAATTAGAAAATTTGTTACACTGACTAAACAGAAAAAAAAAATTGTACCAATAAAGTCAATGTCTCCATGGCTTCCAGAGTATTATTTTAAAAATATGTATCAGATATTGTCAGTTACTTATAAATACTGAACATTTCTAGTGCTTGGAAGTTATACATGTATTACTTCAATGTGGGGTACAGGACTGTGTAATTTGACTCTTGCTTCTCTATTCATATTCTGCTCACAGAAGTCTTTTATTTGTTCAGCTGAAAGGACCCATTTTCTCTTTCTCTAATACTGTAATCTCCTTAACCTGTCTTTAACATTTGCATAAACCCTTTCCTCCACTAAGACTGAATCATCTTTAACCCTTGTCCTTCTCCATGACCTATAATTATAACTGGCTGATTCTTAATTGGTATCGACTTTATAAACCATCAACTTTATAAACCATCAACTTTATCACCATTTGTAGAGAAATTTCAATGTAAAGTTGGTATTATTGGTACTTAATGATATTCATCAGTATATTTTAATTATGTAGACCTGTCTCTTCCACTGGACAGTACATGAGGAGATGTTATGTTTGAGGACTATTAAATACTTAACATCTAGCATTGCATTACATGTACTAGGGAAATTTCTAGAGTAAACTCTGTTTCCCAGAGTCTCTTCCCTTTATTTCAACTTTAGCGCCTCAAATTTACAGTTCTTTTCCTTCTGGTTAAAGAAGTGTGTGAAAGTATTTTTGCGTGTCTGAATTTTAGGGTGTGAAAATAAAATTAAGTATATTGTTTGCAGAGGCTGGAAACTACATAATGTTCTGTAAAAGTTCCATGAATTAAGACAAATGTCAACTGTAGATAAAATATTAAATATAATTGTGAAATAATTTCAAGGAAATGCTAATTTGTTATGTAAATTTAAAGTTTCATTCTTTTAGGAATTTTAGTGTGCGCAGAGATTTTAGGCTCTCATGTTTGTATCATGATTGTACAAATCTCAGTATAGGAAAAATCTTAGAAACTTATTTTCAAATATGACATTGCCATGGTCATCTCATTTCTTATAAAAATACCCTTACTTGTGAGCAAGAAAGGTTTTAGTACCTCTTTTTCTATAGGGGGAGAAGAAGTTTTTCTTTATGTCAATACTCAGTAAATTAGTAGAGATAGTTTTCCTTTTTCTTCTGTTCTAAGACCCTTCAAAATGAGAAAAAAAGACAAAAGCTTAATCACTTTCTCTAGACTGAAAGTTTGTGTCCCTGCAAGATGTATTTGGTGGAAACCTACTCTCCACTGTGACGAAGCCATTATGAATGAGATTAGTGCACTTACATACACCATGGACTTCCTGGTATCCGGAACTGTGAGAGATAAATATCTGCTGTTTAAGCCATCTAGTTTATCATATTTTTGGTAATGCATCTTGAATTGACTATGTTTTTTTGTAAATTTCTATGGATAAAACTTTTAGATATAAAAATAAATATATAATTGGCATCTTCTATTAAATATAAGACATGAACACATAGGTACATGCTACATCTTACTATGACAAAAAACAAAGGAAAGAAAAAGAAGAGAAGAAAGGAAAGAAGAAAGTCAAGATGGAGAAATGAAGCCTAAATCATTTTTTAAATAGGGGTACTCTGACAAGATTTTAGTACAATTTGGTCATTCATACATACCAACTATACATGTTCTTAGAAGACTTATGGGTTTGGTACAAATGCATACTATATAGGTGAAATCTGTAAAATGGGAAAATATATATTTAAATTTGGTTCCGTTGGCTGAGAATTAAAATTGTGATTTACTTAAAATTGAAAAATCTCATTATAATTAAAAACACTTGAAAGAAAGGTGAATGTTACAAATTATGCACGTATTTTCCCCTGTGAATTATTATGGAGATGTTAAGCTCAGTCCTGTTTATTTTGATTTAGACACAGAGGTCATTTAACTCATGCTTATTCCATATTTCATTTTACTTTCTAGTTTTTCTTATTTCTGCGCCTCTATGTTGCTTTCTTGAGTGACCACTGATTTTCCTTCCCTATAATAGCTCCTATGACTCCTTTTATTTCCTTAGCTAAATTCTCTGGTGTTTTTTAGGCATTAGTTTAATTGGAGGTTGGAAGAGAGCTCTTGTTGTCCTGACTTGTTTTTGGGAGAGGAGTACGGGCGATTGTGTTCTTTGTAGCAGCTGTAGCGGTTTAGGAGGCAGGAAGAAGGCAAAGAGCACATTCTCTCAGCTTTGCTTTCAGGAATGGTTTTAGAATGCGCTACATTCAGAGAAAGCATTTGTTTTCCAAAATTATTTATAATAGGAATCACTCAGCTCTTCACACACTCTTACTCGGGACCATCTGCCAGAGATAGTTTTGTCACACATAGTCCTTATTTATATCACATTCCTGTGAGGGAATTCTGACTGGAATTTTCATTTAGCGGGGGAGTTTAGGTCATCAGTAGGTTAGTGGTTGTCTAGAGAATATGAGACGGAGGAATAGCGTTCATCAAATCATTACCCAAATGTAGCCCTTGGTCTGCACTAAACAGTCTCCACTAATTACAGAGGCGTTTTGACCCGTTGAATTTTTGTGTGTTGGTTATCAGGAGTCATTACCAAGAGTACTGGAAACTGGGGTTCGCAGAGCCTCAGGTGTAAAGCTCACTTCTTAGGCTGCTGCGTGGTGTTATTTATTTACCAGCTGTGCAGGAGGGATCCAGTGCCCAGGAGCAATCAGTAACGGGCTCCTTGTGGGTGGGTTGGCGCAACCTGAAACCTAGTGAGACAGTCTTCATCTTAGGAAAACAGTACCTTTCGCTGTATACCTCGTATCTTTTATTTAATCCAGTTCAAGAAAATACTAAGAATTTTCCTAAAACAACAACTCCTCTCCAGAGGAGTAGACTTGTTCATGTAGTATTGTAGTGGAAAGAGGTTAACATTGTCAAGAACCCTGATTAAATCCTTACTCTGTGGAGGGCAGGGGATTTAGCTCAGCAGCATAAGCACCTGCCTTCCAAGTGCGTGGTCCTGAACTTCTTGCTTTGTTATTCTGGTTGTGTGACTTTGGAGAATTCATTTAGTCTTTTGCCTTTAAATTTACTACTCTATAGGATAGAGCTAGAGGTACCTGCACTGTATAGACCCAAAGTCTGTTATATTGCTGGTGTGTTTCGTGAATGCTTTGTGGTCTAAACAGCACTGTAACATATGGGGTTGTAATGCATCCACTTTTAAAGAACTATTTTTTCTATAGCTATGACTTAAGGTTTCCTTCATTTTGTGAAAATTTCAGGATGTATTGAGCTGAAAGTTACTAGAGTTCATCACCAGAACACCAAGGAATATTGAATTATATGCTACTAAAAGTGCTTAAAAGATAGGGTACATAATATGTGTTATGGTCTAATGGAGGATAATGTTTGCCCTACAACCACAGTGTAACATTTTGAACTCATGGTTTTGAACATATTTTCTAATATACGTCTAGTGTAGTAAAATATTTTCATAATATGATTTTATGCCAAAGATATCAAAACTCATATTTGCTTTCATACTGCTTGGCCATGTTCAGCGGATTGTGGACATGTCATTGTGGACAGTTTAAAAATGACTTTTTGCTATGAAATTGTGAAGATGTTATTGTTGGCATGAGGAATGGATTTTGGTGGCTGAAGAAACAGTTGAAATTTCAAATGTAGTCCAAGGGATTCCCTTTATGACAAAAACGAATGAACATAAACACTTTTCACTTATATTTATGTATAACTTTTCCAAAATCTGATAGAGAACAATGAGAAAATGTAATTAAAATTTGCAATAATGAGATCCAAAATATCTCTGCAGTAGAAATTCTAGAATATACCAGTATCTCTTTCAGTTGTAGCTTTAGAATAGTCTAATATTTTTGTCAACTTTATTCTTCAGGGACATTTGTCTAATAATTGTAGTATGTTGACATTAAGACATTCTCAACATTTTTCAATTGTGAATGCATGGGGAACATTTTTATGAAACTAAATAAGCAATTCACCTATGGAAGAGCAAAAGTAAAAGCAAAACAAATCATAGAATTTAGTGTAACATAACATATATTGCAATGGCAGTGTGACCCGCTTATGTATGATTATTTTAGTGCTGGAAGGTAATATGTGATAACTTGAAGTATAAAGATTCAGTTATCCATTTCACAATTTTTTCCTGAAGGCAAATACTAGGGTAAGAAGCTGTATTACATCCTTCCTACCCAAACCTGAAGGGGAGCCACTCTTTCGACTACTATTTTAGTTAGCTGGGTGTTATAATTTTTAAATAAACATAATATTTTGTGCTGTGGGTGTAGCTGAGTGGCAAAGTGCTTGCCTAGCATGTGTGAACCTGGATTTGATTATGAGAATTGTAAAGGATAAGTATATTTTTATATGAATGCTAATCTTTTTATGGCTGAGTTTCCTCCCTCCTCCAAATATTTGGAATAATTAGTGTAAGGTTTGCACATAATTCTTGGGTGGTTAGGTGTAATTATAAACCTGATTGCTGTGAGAGCCTCATGGGGTATTAGTAAATCATGCTTGGGACTATGGCTGAGTGGGTCACAGAGGTGTGACCTTGGGGTCTGTAACTGGTCCCTGGCCCCTTGTTCTCTGGCACTGGTCTTGTGCTCTGTGGCATTTCTCTACTATGCCTTCTTGCTATGATAACCTTGACTTGGAGCCAGCCGGCCAGGAACTGAATCCTCTAATCCTCTCTAACATGGACAAAAATCTCCTCCTTTATGCTGAGGATGGCAAATGTTTGTCTAGCATTGGCAAAGTCTACTGATACAATTCTGCATGTAGTAAAACTTTAAACTGTGTTATTTTGTACACTAACATTCTTTCCCCCAAATGTGGAATTTGGAATTGCACTTTGTGTTCAAATTGCTGAACTTCTACTGTTGGTGTTCTTTATTGACCACACCGGAAAATATTGAGCACTTCTTGGATGCATTTTGCACCAACTTATCAATTTTGTGAACCCTGAAGAAGTCTTCCTCAACCTAAAAGAGAAAGAAAGCAAACAGGAGAATGCATATTTATGGAGTATAGATAAGTTTATCATGACAATGATATTCCTTAGTAAGGATCAACAGCATCGCAGGCTAATGATGAAAAAATAAATTCTCGCCTTGCCCTTCTCTTGCTTTCTTAAAAAAATAAAATAAAAAACCTGTCGTATCTTGGACTTCACAGTTTTTTTTGAAATAGTTTCATTTCTGCTCTCAATTCTAGCTGTGATCATCTGTACTATCTCTCTCTCTCCCTCTCTTACTTCTTTTCTCTCTAGCCTTTCTCCTCCACTCCCAATTTTAGTTAATTACTTATGTACTACACAACTCAATCTCACTGTTATCAGCAGTCCCAAGAGTGAAACGTTTATTTCCCTGCTGTAAATACATATGACAAGCTTAAATACTCAAATTAAACTCATATTCCCAGTCCGCTTGGTTTAAGTCACACCCTTAAAGGTTTTTTTTTTTCCTGTCGTTTTTTTCTTTTATTCTCAATTGTTCTCAAATTCTCAACTCTCAAGCTTACAATTCTCACATTGTAAGTTTGCATCTGTCTCCCATTTAGCCTATGTATTTTGCAGAACTACAGTTCTGAGGCTGCTCCTCCCATCAGCACCGTCCTAAGTCCTAAGTATTTACGTGTTTTTATGTTAATACATGAGGCCTGATGGATCATTTGACCTATTTTGTTTGTCAGCTTCCTGTCACTGTAACAAATTCCTGCGATAAATCAACTTAAAAAGAGAGGAAGCTTATTTGCCACAGTTTCACAGGTTTTTGTCCATGATTCGGGCAACGTGTTGCTTTTTGGCCTCTAGTGACCAGCTATCGTGGTCGGGCTGTGTGGCAGAGTAAAGCTGCTGTTCTCATGGCCAGGAAGAAAGAGAGCAGGTCCTGGTCCCAGGGTCCCCTTCCAGGGCAGCCCCCCAATACATACAGGCAGACCTCCTCGTGAGCCCCAGCTCTTAAAATTCACATCACCTACCAATAAACCAACATAGTGACTAAATCCTTAACATATGGGTCTTTCGGAGACATTTAAGATCCAAAAAATAGTACCTTGTTATAATGAAACAGCATGAAGCATATGCTCATAGTTCAGTTTTAAAAGTTATTTTATTTAAACATATTGACATATAAAGAGTTGTGCTTATTTAACATATATAATTCAACGGGTTTGGTAAAATGTACCCATATATACCCATAAAGTCTCCACCATGAAGACTGTGAACAGATTCATCTTGTCTAAACTCTCATGTTCTCTTTATAATTATAACTTTTTTCTTTTGTAGTAAGAACACTTCATATAAATTCAACCTTTTTTGGAAAATTTCAAGTGTACAATAAACATTGCTAGTTATTGTCGCTATGATATATAGAAGAGCTTCATAGGTCATTTACCTGGCATAACTAACATTTTCTACTCTTTCAAACATTAGTTCCTCCTCTCCCTTCTATGAGCTTGACTATGAGGTCATCCACAAGTGGGGGTCAAACAGTATTTCTCTTTATGTGTCTGGATTTTTTCTTATGGCATAATTTCATCCAGTTTCATTCATGTTATCACGAATGGCTGAATTTTGTTCTTTTGAAAGCTGGAATAATAACAGATTTAATAATAATAGGTTTAAAAGATTTAATATCTTTAAAGGCTCTGTCTCCAAACAGTCACATTTTGAGGTACTGGGGGTTAGAACTCCCACATTTGAATTTTGGAAGTATATGGTAATTCAGCCCTAACACTATATTTTTAATATGTTTATGCATCAATGGATGGGCTCCTCCATCCATTGAGCCAAAAAGAACCATTTCTCTTTGTAAGTTAATCACCTCAGTTACGCCACGGTAGAGGTGGGATGTTGGTGCCAGATGCTGTCCTAACAACACAGCATGTGTGGATTGTGTGGATTAAACCATGAAACAAATTCTGCATAGTTCTGGAGGAAGTTTAAGATGATGGTACCAGAAGGATTTGTTTCCATTTGAAGTACTCTGTCTTTTGCTTATGGATGGTTGCTTTTCCTCTGTGTCTTAACAAAATTTCTGTGTATGTGTGTGTGTGTGTGTGTCTGTGTGTGTGTGTGTGTGTGTTGTCGTCTGCATTATAATCTCTCACAACAGCATAGGTCACATCCAACTAGGGCTCATACATATGAGCTCATTTTACCTTTACTCTATCTTTCAAGGCTCTATCTCCAAATATTTTGGAGGTACTGGAGGCTCAAATTTCAACATATAAAATTTTGGAAGCATACAGTTATTCAACCATAAAACTATCCTCGTTATCTTTTACTGGCAAAGTGGAGTTAAGAAAATGATAACATACTCTCCAGTTAAGTAAGATGATTCATACAGAGCCTGCTAAGCGATTAGTGAATGTTAGCTGTTCCCATGACTCAAATGTTAATCTGTATACTTGTGATATCACACTTAAACTAAAGCAAGAATGAGAGCTCGTAGACATCGTTCTTTTATCTTTGTATTTTTCCTCTATACTGTACAAATAATGTATTAATTTGGTAAAAATTTTTCTCTGGCTCCTCTTTATAATATTTAGATCACTCAGCAAGGTGCTCACACCGTTCTTCACCCCCTGAACTGCATTTCAGGCACTACTACATACCTATTCTACCTGTCTTCAGCTTACATTTAAGATGATAGTATAAATTAACCATTTTTAACAACTTGCAAAGTATGTATTTTAAACCTCAACCTTGTGAAAATTTATTTTCTTGAAAAACACTTGAACCATCTTTTTTCTCTTACTACTCATCCCTAAAATATCAGTTTGGTTAAAAAAAAAAGTCCTTCAAGAAAATATTTTCTTAACTTTTAAACTGAACTACATGTTTGATGCTCATTTCATCCGTGCCAGGTTGTTAGGATATATTAATTCCTTGATTTTACTGCAATTGCTTATGTGTAAAAATGTCTCCATTAGTATAAAAGCTGCTTGCAAGAAGAGTTATATGCAATTCATTGAATGATAATCATATTTTTATCTAAATGCTACTGTATACACTGGTGTATTGCATAGTGGGGTTCATCAGTTTGTGGAAAGTAAACATAAAATTTTGAATTATTTTCTAACTAATTAATTTAGTTTTAAATTAATTCAATGTGAATGAATGTCTGTATTTGAAAATCTGTGTTTTTGACATTATATTTAAGAAATGATAGATACGATAGACATTAAATTTGCTTATATGTGTTTTCATATTGCTATTTGCCAAAATAAACTCACATCTTCCTTATTTTGTCTTCTCCCTAGTTTATCTTAAAACTTATTATGTTAATATAACAAATATGAGATAGCGCGGTTTACTACACAGTAAAATGGCTTCAGAGGCAAGAGGTCCACATTCTGGGTGTTGCATATGTGGCTTTTGGAATGCTGCCAAGCATCATCTCCAGGTTTTTAAATTATTAATATTCCATAAAGACAGCTACTCTCACTGTATAGAATTCTTGTGAGGATTAGGTTATTTGCTAAAAACTCAGAGCATTTAATACAGTGTATTAACTGATGGGCGATGATTATTTTCACTGTCACACTGAGTAGCACCGTTGGTAACAGTGACTCTAGGTCACTAATTAACTCTAAATATCTAATGTGTGATTCTCAATAAGTTATGATTAACTTGAGTATTTCCACCCTTATTTGTCACTGATGATTTTGTTTCCACTGGCAGAGTATAGTCCTTTTTCTCTCATTGTCTATCTATAAATACTTTGATTGGTTCATCAATCATCATCACCATCTATATTTAATTTGATCCAGATTATTTCACTCTGAACTACTTAGGATGTCTTCTTCATTTGAAAAGCTAGAAATGAATTTGTAAGTATGACTAAAATATCATGTTTTATCTTCGTCACCCCATCCACCCTCTTTCTCCTTCTATTCTGCCTTCATACTTTCCGTCCCTGCTTCCCTTCTCTCCATTTAAGAGAGGAATTGTAGAAAGATAGCAAAGTAAAAAAATCCTGATATAATGTAATAAATAGCTCCAAAACAAAAGTAGAAAGTTTTAATTTAATTAGATTTTTGTTCATTTAAAATTTTGCATTATTTATAAGATTTAAACAATTTATAGTGAAATTATTTGCATTTACATAAATCATATTTCTTATGAAGGGTACATATTGTGCAATTAGTTTTTTATAGCTACTAGTAAATAGTTTTGCATAATTTTCTTTATTAAACAATATTTACAGATAATATGCAAGCATACGTACATGCAAACAGAAAATAAAAAGCTACGTATATATACAGACATAATGAAAAATCATTTAAAATCTTAACATACAGACAAAAGACAATTAATAATTGCATCTTCAAATCTGAAGATGCTTTTGTGTGTATTTGTGTATGTAAGTGCATATTCACAATACCAATTCAGGAATATGTACGTGGTGGTATGTGTGTGTGCATTTGTGTCTTTGTAGAAAATATGACACACATTATTTTCTGAGATTCTGTTGTTTTAATTGTGTAGTATTGCAGTTAATGATTTTAATATATTTAAATAAATTCCATTTTGGTGACTGTTTAGGTTGTTTCTTTTGCACTATCATTTGTTAGAATGCTTCTTGAGTGAATTATGTTTTCTATCACTTTTATATCTTTGAATTTCTTTCAAAGAACATATTTTATCAAGTCTAGCTTTTAAACTTTTTTATCATGAATTTAGAGAATTAATGTTGAAAATTACTTCCTTTCTTTAAAATGGATGTTATTATTTTTTGACTTTTTTTCTGTCCCTAAATGAACTAGTATGTTGTCCAACTCTGTAGTTTTTATTTATCAAAACCTGTTTTGGAATTTATTCATGTTTCTTCTATTCATTTACAACTTAGTTTCTTAAAATATATTTTAATCTTTTTAGTTATCTCCTATTTTTAAAATGAATATGTGGTTCATTTAAGTAATATTTAAGTATCCTTGAAATTAACAATTTTATGTTATCCTTTTATACAAAATTGTGTAATATAAATTATAAAGTATTTTGGCAGTTGGGGTTTCTATTTTTGTTACTATAAACAGCACATTTATTTCCTTTTGGATTTCTACTTGTTTTCATATTTCAAGTTTATAATGTTACTATATTCATCCATATAGTATCTATCATTCCTGATGGGTATATTGCTATTATGTGTTACATCATTCATTAATAAAATATGTCCATGTTAATGAAATTTGAGTATAATTTTCACTTATTTTCTATGCAGTTCCTTTTAAAAGTATATAATTGTCTATGCATTCACTTTCTTGTATTTCAAAGTCAACTTAATTTAAATTGATTATTTGTTTAAAGTCAGGTTAGAGATGGATTTTATTTTCTAAGTTAAATTTATTATCCTCATGTCTTGCTTCCTTTTAGCTTGTATTTACAAAGGCCCAAGTCAATCTTCCATTTCTCATTTAAAGTACAATTTTTCCTTCCTTCAAGAAAATTTACCTTTGTTATTTCATTTGTTTTAGTTTTTCCTTTAGAACCGAGTTGTTCTCCAGCCTGATTCAGATCTCCAGTCTTATTGTCCTGTAGTTACAAGATGTAATTTTTGTATAATTCTCAGACTATTTGAATATTGAGGCTTCATTACTGTTGAGAAAATGATACATCTACACCTCTCCTGACTACTCACCTCTCATCTGATGACAAGTAAAACAAAACAGAATATAAAAACTGCAAAAAAAGTTTTGTTTCAACATATTCTTATAGAATTATAATTGTCTCTTACTTTGTTTCCTTAGTACCGATGATGACGGCTTTTCTGTTAAGTTTATCGGCAGTACGTATACCTAACACATGGATCAGGATGCGTTTTCAGGAAAAGTTGAAACCATATTTCCTTAGAGAATGGCTTATTTTGGCTAACAGACGTGTAAGGTAAGAGTTTTTGCCCAAGAATTTGAAAAGGAACACTAAAAAGAGGTGAAAACAAAACAAAAAAAGGAACAAGAACAAAATGAAATGGCTCTCACTGCCTGAATTTCCTACAATTTGAGTTTAAACACATGTAAAAACAGTAATATTTTATTTTGTTCCAGTGAATATAAAAATCTGCAATTCAGTAACATTAAAACTAATAAAACTAGTTAAGGCACTCAAAAAGAAATCATGCTATATAAAATACAAATTAATAAATTATGAAGAAATGATAGTAAATGACCTCATATTTGAATCCAGTGATTGATCTGAATCAGGATCTTCAGGGACTATAAACATTATTGAGTGAAAGATTTTTGAAGACTGAATTTGAAGATCGAATTGTTGAGAATTTGAAAGCATTTATTGTAAAATAATAAAAGTTTCTTGGTAATCGGGAGTGCTAACAGGGTGTATTTCCTCCATGTATTAATGTGGCCAGCAACATTTAACTTCCAACCCCAGTGATGAAGGGACAACCACCCAAATGCAAACTCAGGGACATTTTGCAAAACCATTAGCCCATATTTTAAAAATGTAATGCTATCAATTAAAAAAAATAAAAACTTGTAGATTGTTATTGTTTAAGGTTACATGTTCACTCATATCAATTTTGTAATCCTCAACTGAATCTGTATTTTTAAAGACAGGGTCTGGCTGTATTGCCCAGATTGGCTTTGAACTTTTGATCCTTCTGCTTCAGGTACTAAATAGCTGAGATTAGAGACCTGTGTTTCCACACCTGGAGTTGATTGGATCTTGTGTCCAAAATCAGACAAAAAATAGATAATTTGCAGTATTTAAATGCAAAATTTATGCTATGTGATTAAATTACATCCTATTAAATTGCTTGAGAGAATAAAATACTTTGGTGATGAAGAGAATTACTGTGTTATTACAGCATGCAAATTAAAGTATTTAAGTTTAAACTGGCCAGATGTCTGCAAATGCTATAAATGGTAGAACAAGACAAATACACACACACACACACACACACACACACACACACACACACACCTGTTTCATATATATGGCAACTGTACAAAGATTTACCATTAGAGAAGAGTAAATATGGGTATTATTTTTCAAATTCTCCATGTAACTAAAGTTTTTCAGTATAAAAATCACTTTTTTGTGTTTCAGCCTAGGTTCCAGAATTGAATACTGAGACAATGAGATTTATCGAGGTGTCATTAGATTGAAATGCACTGCTGGAGGATTCTCCACAGCACAATAGCGAGCTCCTGCATAAATGTTTCCTAGGGAATTAGAGCACTGTATTAGGTAGAGAAGTTCCCTGTTTTACTGCTGGACTTAGGCACTCACTAGATAGAGATCTGTATAGAAGAGCTGAACTAGACCCCAAGTAGGAAAGGGCCTAAATTAAATCTCCCTGTTAAAGGGTGACAACTATTCACAACCTCTACCAAGGAGCAGAAAGGATATCTGTGTGACTCACCGTGTCCCCCATAGCTGTGAAAATAGTGATAGATTTTTATTCATTTTTATAGTAATTTCTAGTGTAGTTCTAAAAAACATTATACATGAGTAAGGTCAGTATTCAACATTTCCTTATTTGTGTATTTTTGTATTGTTTTATTTCTTAGTTAACTGTTATATTTATGCCCGTATTTTTGGAAAAGCTAAACAGTTCACGGTGTTAATTGTCCTTTTGCTGACTTCACATCTGAAGAGGACTTGTTGAGAGATTTATTTTTCAAATAGTTTGTGGCTAGTTTTACTCAAACTTTTAAGTGATTCTCCCCTATAAGTTATTACAGTATCTTCAGTATATCTTTAGTACTGCAATTGTTTATAGAAATGTTCCATGTTCATAGATAAGATGGCTCAATATTGTGAAAATGTCAGTAATTCTGAAATTGATCTATATATTTGATGCAATTTCAAGGGAAATCTTAGCAAGTTATTGTGTAGAAATAAACTGATTCTGAAGTTTTAACAGAAAAGCAAACAACAACAACAAGAAAACAACCAATGTGATACTGAACAAAATTGGAATAGTGATACTGCCTGACTTCACAACTCTCTATGCAGCTATAATAATGAGGATATTGAGCATTCATAATAGACTAAATACATCCAAGGGAACCACATAGAGAGCCTAGAAATGGATACTCAGAAATATATAACTGTCTTTGATCAAGATTCAAAGGCTGAAAAATGAAGCTAAGATAGTCATTTCAGCAAATGATGCTGAAACAACTAGCTTTACACATGCAATGAAAAACATGGGTCTAGACACTGACTTTCTGCCTCTCTACAAAATTTGATTCTCAACATGGATCATAAAACTATGTGGAAAATAAAAAAAAAATTTGAAACTGACAGAAGATAACAAGAAAAAAATGTTTGATGATATTATATATAATGATGAACTCTAAGATACAATACTTGATCAAAATCTGTGAAAGAAACAGAAATTCCTAAGCTACACTTCATTAAAATCATAATTTTCTACCTTGGAAAAGATACTGCTAAAAGAATGAAAAGACAAACCACTGTCTATAAGAAAATACTTTCAAAATACATATGTAATACATATATCTAAAATGTACAAACAACATTAAAATGAAATGATAAGAAAAATTTAGAAATTGGATTAAATAGGTGATAAATCAGTTTATGATAAAACACTCCACATGTCTCTTTCCTCAGACAGATGGAAATTAAAGGAGCAATGCCAAAAAACCACTTACTATTGAAATGACTAAAACCCAGCATACAAACAGCATTTGATAAGTGTAAGAATGAGAGACAAGTCTGCTTCATCACTCATGGGAAATAAAAAACAGCATAGGTACACTGTGAGACTGGCTACTTTCTCCCTTCTCTTTCTTGTTTTAGTAAATGAGCTCAATTTTAGTAGAACTAGCAATTGTGCTCCTTTGTATTTAGCTGAATATGTTGAAAACTTAGGTTTACATCAGAACTTGCACACAGATGTTTACAGCTGCTTTGCTCACAGTAGCCAGTAGCCATGCTATCGGGGCAGCCTTCAGTAGATAGGCGAATAACTGTATGGGGTACACGCCGACAATGGAAGATTACTCAGGGCTCTAAAAATGAGCTCTTGAGTCATGAAGAGGAATGGAAGAAAATTAAAATCCATATTACTAAGTTCAAGAAGCCAATCTAAATAAGCTGCACGCTGGGTGATTCCAAGAATATGACACGCTGGATAAGGTAAAAGTATGGACAGAATAAAAAGCTCAGTATTTACTAGAAATGAAGGAGGCCAAAGAGATGAATAAGGGAATTGCAGTGAAATTTTAGTTCTATGAAACTATTTGCTGTGTGAAAATGTTAGCATAGGTAAGTATGATTATGCACTCATAAACCCTAATGGGTGTTACAAACGCAGATTGTAACTTGTGAATACAGATTCATCAGAGGCAACATATGTATTGGTCTGGTCCGCGATGTGAGCAGCAGAGGAGGTCACCGGGGCGAAGAAAATTTTCTGTACTTTATTCAGTTTATTGTGAACCTACAACTGCTTTAATAAGTAAAATCTTAGGCACTCATTAGACAGGGATCTGTATAGAAGAGCTGAACTAGACCCCAAGTAGAAAAGGGCCTTAATTAAATCTCCCTGTTAAACGATGAAAATTATTATCTAAAGTGCATGATTTTTATAATAAATTAGATTTTGAAATACATTTTTAACTTTATTAAATCACATTTTATTTCATCATCAAGAAGACTAATAGGGTTGACCTTATTTTTCAGCTGTTAATTGATTATGTATTTCTTTTGTCCTAACTTTATTCATTAGTACCTGTTTGCAATATGTACTGCTGATATCCACTGTGTTGATACCATTTATCAAACACAATTTCTTTTTAGGTTCAAATTTCTAGTCTAGTTGAATATTAAAGTGTCTTTTCCTATATCCTCTAAAACGAGAGAGAGAGAGAGAGAGAGAGAGAGAGACAGAGAGAGAGAGAGAGAGAGAGAGAATTATTAAACATTTCTCAAACCTATAGCTCCCTTCCAAAGGACCATCCATTATACATATTTGTGTGATTTGTTTTCATCTGTTTTTTAAAATGTCAGTATGCTTGTGAAATCTTTCCATATTAAACATTTTAATAAGAAATAGACACATTTTTTCATGCAAATGAAACAATATAGATTTTTATGCTGCAAAGTATGATATACAGACATATGCAAAGGCAATAATTTCCACGTGCATTATGTATTTGTTATTAATTGTTGCAAGTGTAAAAATTTAAGCATCAATATTGTCCCTCTCATAATCATGAGAATATATGCATATTAAACAATTCTGCATACCAAAAATTTATATAAACCATTTAAAAGCATGACCTCAATTTTTCTTCCTACAGTCTGATGTGTGTATATGCACAGAATGGGGCTTTGAGGAATTAAATAATTTGCACAAACCAGACCTGTAAAAAGGTGTGGATCAGTAAACACAATCTCTCTAGTTTGTAATCCCAGTTTGTAGCCTTTATCACATGCATGTCTTTTTTAAGTCAATGGTTTTATATTTATCAAGTCTCTGTACATGCTGTTTGGTTTGACTTATTCTTTTGTCTAATAGCATTCATCATTTTTTACTGTGCATTTTGTCCTAACTTTTGCTTTTACTTTCTTCTTTATGCTTCCATTAAATTCTGATAATATTATTTTTCCTGTATATTTCTTGATATCATAAATTTGTTTTTAAGGCTGGACATTTTATAATTGGAATTTAAGATAGTGACATAATATTCATTTATAATGTGGCATGGGTCTTGACACATTAATATTGAAGCATAATTACAACTGATTCTTCAACTGCTGAGTATGTCACGTGAAACAGTATTGTAGCATAGATTGCTACAGTGCAAAATAATATTTACAGATGAGTTGTGAATTATGAAATTAGACTAATATCTTTAAGTGAGACAAACATTTAAAAAAATGACTGAATGAAAAATACATAACTGTAGTCTTGAAAAATCAGAGAACAAAACCTGAAAGGGCAAAGAAAATAAAACCTAAAAGGAACTGCATATTTTAAATCCAGGTTCTGATAGTGTGATTTGATTAGTATATACTTTCTAAATGAGTTTTCTTATCTATAAAATGAGAAAAATGTCTTCCTCTTATATTGTTTTGAAAGTAATATTATGCTAAAATTTTTAACTGTGAACTATATAAAGCATATACCAAGATAGAGTATGCCTATTAGGTTGATATTAAATTAACATTCATAGTTGTCAGCACTTAGAACTATAATTCTTTGTTTGGCTATTTCAACTTGTCATTATTGCAAGAGACAATGGCTGTGCTGTCAACAACAAATGTTTTCTTTTTAAATGTATATACTACAATAATTGCTTTCTTTGTAAAAGGTTAGGAAAATTAATAAATGCCATTCCAAACATGCAAATGCTCAAGAGTGTGTTTCTGAGTAGATCCTGTTCCGCCTTAAAGATAAGACAAAAAGTGAACGTAGCAGCTGGGATTGTATCCAGTGGGTTCTGCACGTCAGCAGCTCTGGGTACACACTGATCGTGGCTTGGTGGCCGTTAGCAGTGTTAACTCATGAATGTAAACAGATTTACTCAGCATGGCCTGCATGGCCTGATGACTGACACACCATGCTTGCGAGCTTTGCTATTTTCACAGGGGTTAGTAACAAGACATTCCGTTGACAACTGCAATGAGGGTCCTGATTCTCTAGCCCTTTAAGAGCACATTTTTATGCATCGGACTTGCAAAGGGATGTTTTTTGAAGAGACACACTATTTGATGGAATTGCAGAGAATAAAATCACTTGCATACTTGTACATTAGCTAGCTATAATCTCAGGGTCATTTTAAACATTTCTAATACTTCACTTTCATAATGTGCATTCAAATCTGTGTTTCTGTGTTAAAAATGATAAAATACACATTAGCTTCAAAGTTAGGATTTATGTGTGGTAACTGTTGGTAGAGGGTTTTAGAAAGACATTTGATCTTAGGATCAAAAGGCATAGAGGTGCTGCAGGTACTACAAAGCTTATCAAAATAGCAGCACCTCTTTCTAAAAAGCATTGTTCTTCATGCAAGTTGATCAGTGAGGTACACTTCAAAAGGACATTTATTAAAATAAATGTTAACTCCATTTTGAAAAAGAATTGGAGTAATTCCAGTATCTGAAAATCAATTTAATAAGTAGATTGATTTCAGACAAAGTAGGTGTCCAAACACATGCACCAGAATCTACAATGTACTTTTTTTTAACTTCTGATTTATTGTATGATATTCTTAGCAACTTAACAGGAGAAAATCCATTCAATTACAGTCATGGTCAAAACAAGCTCTAGATGCTAAAAGAGTAGAACTAAAGTGATAATATTTAACATTTCTGATGTGATAGCATTCATAATTTCCCCATTTGCTTTCTTTTCTTTGCCCTTTTCTCTTTGAAACCCTCAAACCCTACTCTTGAAGGCTTCATTTATTTTATGGTCTGTAGATTATGGCTTAGATGCTTAGCTAGCAATTAGACTTTAAACAAGTGAACTTTGGCCAAAACCCCAAAAGTCCACCTCTTCTCCCTTAATTGGCCATAAAAACTAGGCAAAGGGGAGCAAATATATTTGTCTCAAGGTAACTAAACTGCCTGGTGCCCACATTCTGTATGTCAGTTAACCAGATGTGCAAGAAGGTCTTGTAACGTTCCAGAGCAATGACAGTGCTGCAAAAAGTGTGGTGTCAATGGGAACCCCCTGACCTTATGAACTCATCTATGGGTATATAAGGAAAGAGAACAAAGGAATCGAGGCCAGCCAGCAGCTCCAATGGCCTGAGATGACTGACCATTGAAGCTTTTGAAATAAATCTCACTTATTCTTGACTCTTGGCTTCCCATGGGCAACTTTCTTGAGCATGCTGGTACACTGATTTCTAGTGAAATTGTGAATATTGAGCTTGAGAAAAAATGTTCAGCTAAAGAAAAAGAAAAGGGAGTTAAGGATCTGTCCAGTAGAGGATGAAATATCAGAGGCAGCAGAGGCAGAAGTGGGATAAGGAAGAACTATAGGGAGAAATTAATTTAGGATGCATTTTGGGCATTCAAATATAGCATTCTAAAGAGTCAATTGCTTCAGGAAGTTTGGAGTGTGCCTTCACTGGGACACCCTATGGGATATTGGAGGGCACTTACTTGGATTTGATATATGTCAGGAATGGAAATCAATGGGCATTTTGCCTTAACTCTGAATGTCTGTTTTTATAAGAAATAAAACCAACTGATTTTTGAAAGACTTTCAAAAAGGTCATCTTTTCCTTTAATGCATTTATTTTCCAAGTTCATTATGAATATTTCAAAGTGAGCTTCATGTTTAAAATAATATGAGATCACTGTGCTTTTTAGGATTATGAAACTTTTTCCCTCCCCCTAAGCACTAAAAATGGTACCCAAGAACAATCCATTCATAATTTCACTGTTTGTAAAATTAAGAACATAAGTCATTGAAGATGAACAACCCTTTCTTCCTCACCAGTTAGATGTGGGTAGAATAATAACTGATTACCCAAAGAGGAACTAAGATTATTATCAAAATATTTTTTCTTATCTCAAACCGATATGAACATTTTGTTTATACATTTCCTTAGTGTATTCTACTACAGTGTAATTTTGTCATTTAAAATATGCCAAATGAAACTTTTTGATAAATGCATGTTTTCTGGCCTGTGCAATAAGTGGCAGAGGAATGACCATGTATCTATACATAGGTATTTGTTTTATAGTGTTTGGAACAGTACATTTTCAGTTGTGCTAAATGGATAAATGCATAAATAAATACATTTCCTTTTGCATCTGAATTTTGTTGTTTGTTTATATCTTTTCTGATCCTCCCCTTTTTGGAGCACTCCTTTTTTTGAATTTCAAATGTTTTTTACCTGTAGCATATAAAATATTCACAAAATCCTTTGAAGATGTGTCTTCAAATCATAAGAGTACCTGTAATCCTTTAAATTATTTTTAATGGCATGGAATATGTTTGCCTCTAATGATCTTTCAGATTAACTATTTCTTTTAAATAGCTTTTAGTGTCCTAAAACTGTGTTCTTTTCCTTTGATCTGAGCACTGCATACTTGGCATAGAAATCTGATTGCTCTCAGTGTGTAATGGAACTTGCTTTTGAAAGCTTTCCACATGAATTACTTTATTGATATAACTTATGTTTATCTAAATTTTATTTCCCTTCTGATAATTTCATGTTTTAAGCCTTTAGAGAAAATAAACTACTTTTTACTGCTTAAAAATAAATGTTTGACTAAATATTTTCAATAAATGTCACAAAAATATATGTATGTTGTAAAATATTTTACTTAAATTTATGATGATCAACTACATCAATCTTTTTATAATGAGTTATTATTTTAACTTGTACAAGTTCATTGGTGTTATGCTTTGTATCTGGATGTTCCCCAAAGCCTCAGGCAGTCATGGGAGTGGGCTTTTAGAGTTTGTGACTGACTCAGAGTCCAATGCTGGGATTATGGGTGTGAGTGTCACACCCATCCTGGGGTGGGTGTGGCCTACATACAATAGAAGGGACAGAAAGAGGCTTCCCTGGTGCTCTTCCCTTTTTGCATTTGTTGCTTTTGCTGTTTTCTGTCACCATGAACTGTTGCCCTCTGTGATGTGCTACTCTGTTTGGAGCCAACTGATTATGGACTGAAACTTCCACAAGCTATGTGACAAATAAACTTCTCTTTCCTTAATTTTGAAATGAGAGAAAAATAACTAACATAACGGTGTACAATGTGATAACTTGACATGAATTCAATGCTTACTGCTCAAATAAGTGCAGTTAACATGTCTATCCCTTTATCATTTTTATGCATGGAGCTTTCTGGTTTCTTTATTCTAGTTACTTATAAAATATATAATAGGTAATTGCAAACTGCAATACTCACTCCATTGTGGTCTAGAAAACTAAAATGTATTACTTTCTTCCAACTGTACTTTGCTATGTTTTTTAACCTTTTTCTTTCCAATCTCTAGCAATCATTAATTCACATTCAGTTTAACATTTTTCAGCTTCCCCACATGGTAGAGAAATGTTGTGTCTTTTAATGTCTCATTTATTTGATATATGTTCCATCCATTTTACTGCAAATTATAGGACATACTTATTTCTGTGGATGAATAACATTCATATGTATATATATGTTGATGTATATTTAGGTGTTTCTTAGCTATTGGGAATAGTGCATAATAAGCATGGACATGGGTATATTACTTTGGTAAGTTGATATCATTTCCTTTGAATATAGCTGGAGCCTCTAATAGTTTTATTTTTTTAGTTTTGAGGTCAACTTTCATATTGTTCTCCAAACTGATTGTATTAATTTAGATGCATATCAACATTGTGTAAGAGTTCGCATTTTTCCAAATCCTCACCAACATTTGTTATTTTTTTCTTTTTCATAGCATCCATTCTAAAGACAGTGAGATTTGTGTTATGGTTCCAATTTGCATTTTTCTAACAGATAATGGTACTGATCATTCTTCCATAAATTTGTTGATAATTCAGATTCCTTCTTTTGGAAACTACCTATTGAGATAATATACCAATTTTAAAATTACTTCTTTTTGTTAAGTTATTTAAATTTCTTGTATATTCTGGGTATTAATACTTTGTCAGATGAATAAATCATAACGTTTTTTCTACTTTTTATCTTATATCTTCATTCTGTTGATAGTTTCTGTGATTGTGCAGAAGTTTCTTTGTTTAATACAACTGTATCTGTCTAGTTCTGCTTTTGTTTTCCTAATCTTAAGGAGTTTATCCAAAAACCAAATACCTATGATGATAGCCTAAAGAATTTATGCCTTTGCTAAAGGTTCACTAGTGGAATAAATCACATGTATACATACGTGTGTGCAATCTATATGATCATATATATAATGTGTAAAATATTTTATATAATCATATGTGTATGTATATATATTATATAGAACAGTATATAAAAGATTTACTAGGTAGGCTTACAGGACAGGAAAGAAAAGAGTCCCAGGGGCTTCCTGCAGAACACAGGGGTGGAAAAATCAAAAAGGCCAGAGGATCCAGTCAAAGGTTGAAGAGGCAAAAGTAAAGACCTGACCTGCCCCTCAACAGGAAAGGGTGTTTCTTCTCCCTTTTTATTCCATCCAGGGTCCAAGGCTATTGCTTAGTGCTGCCCACATCAAAGGTGTGCCATCCTTCCTCATGTTGGAATCTGCAGTTCAGCCAGCCACCGACACAGCAGGAGCCTGTCTAGTCTGTAGGAAGTTTCTACTCAAGTTGATCTATCACAATAATGATCATGGTTTCTCTTATGTTTTTAATTAATAGTGGAATAGGTTAAGGCCTTCAATTAAATTATTTGATCCAGTATTCAATAACTTTTGCATAGGGTGAGGTCAGGGATCATTATTTTGTCTACAAATATTAGGTTTACCCTACACTGTTCAGTAAGATTGTCCTATTTTGGGTGCCATGTTGGAACTTAGGGCATTGGGAAACCAAACAACCAGCTTGCTACCCTGGTAAGTGGCTGTGGCCTGCCAGGCTGCGGCTGCCCTAGGGTGAGGACCACCAGCATGTCCTGAGATCTGTGCCATATTGGAACTTGGGGTGCTTGGAAACCAGGTGGCTAGTTTGCCTCCCTGGTGGGTGGCTGTGGGCATCCCATCTCCCCCCATCCTGTTAGCAAGTGAGAGCCAGAGATCTGAGCATCTCTTGGGAGGTTGACCATATACAATGTAGCAAATAAAGGGGATTTCCTGCTAGCATATCTTTGAAGGCAAATATTTTTATCACTGTTTTGCTTTGTTCTGATTAATGATATTGATCTATTCAATGTTTTGTTTTGATTGGTTCTATAATGTTCTGTATTTCCTTTGATGTTGTTATACCTGATTGAAAGAACAACTATTGTGAAGATAATGAGATATACTATGGTATCTATTATGGTAACATGCTGTGAATTCTGTACCAATTTCACTACACTGTCTCAATTAGCTTTGTTCCATCTTGTTCTGCTGTATTTTACTACCTTCAAAATAATAAAAAAAATACACATAAGACTTGTTAATACTGTTTGGACAATTAAATGCAAATATCTTGTACTCTGAGTAATTAATTTACAGATAATATGCAATGTATTAAACCATTGTCTCTCTCTCTGTGTTTTGAAACTGTTTTGTTTTTTTTTCTTTAAATAAAATAAAAATAAATAAAAAATAAAATAAATTATTAATATTGTGATTATCAGAATCTCAAGATATATGCATATATGCAATAAAAGTCTTTCTATAGTTAAAAAAAAGATTGTCCTATTTTTAAATGCAGGTTTTTGGAGTTTTTCTCAAGGTTCAGTTGACTGTAAATGTGTGAGGCCATTCCTGTTTCATTGGTCTTTGTGACTGTTTTTAGTTTAATAACATGCTGTTTTGAATAGTATAGCTTTGCAGTGTACTTTGAAGTACAGTCATGTAATGTCTCCAATTTTGCTCATTTGTTTCAAGATTGCTTTAGCTGTCTGAGAAAATTTGTGCTTCTATATGAATTTCAGGGTTGATTCTTCTGTCATTGTCATTGTCATTTTGATGAAGGCCACATTAAATTTCTAAATCTCTGAGTTCAGGGCATTGCATGGGCTTGTGCGCTGGGATCAGAAGTTTTCTCTGGGCCAAGTTGTGTTTGTGAGACTGTAGTTCCCTTGTGCAGGCTTGAGGAGATACCTGGATGTCCAGTGATGAGTGTATGTTATGCAGTGGTCTATGACTTCCGGGACAGTAAGAATTTGGAAATGTCTCCCTTTTCAAGATGACACTGAGCTACAGCAGCCTGGCTTCTGAGAGTTTGGGGATGGGAGACAAAATTGCTTCTTTCTCTTACTCAAGGATACTGACACAGTCCGGCTAGCTTTCCTAACTGGACTGCAATTCCATAATAACACCGGAAGTTTCTCAGACTGCAATTGGTCTTGGCATAGTGACAGAGGTGACTAGCACTCTCATATTCACCTTTTCTCCTGAAAAGAAACACTGCCTGCCACATGCAGGACCTAGAAATCTGAAGTCATTGTGCTCTCTATTCTTCTTTCTACTCTGCAGCCCCAGGTCTCCAGGCTTCCAGGCTTCCCATCTCTCATGCAATGAATTCCAACAGTCTCCATCAGTCACCTCAAAGTGCAGCTCTCCTGTTTCTTATTTGTGGAGGAAGAGGGGTAGCCATCTTTATTTGGTCATTTTGAAAATTTTCTTATACAATTGGTTTGGGAGAGTCATGTAAGAGCAAAAATTTAAGGTAGATTCCAAGATTCACTGCCTTCTTTGGAACATATCCCATGATTATGACATTATATATGAAAAGGGGCTTTGCTGCTATAATTAAGATACCAAGTCATTTAAGTACATGAGAGAGTGATTATGTCTGGGCCTGGTATACTCAAGTAAGTCCTGAGAAAGCAGCATTTTCTATAGGCTAGTAGAATAGCAGTAGTCAGTGATGTGTGGCAGGTGGTCTAGAAGCAGATAATCCTTCATATAGTAAATTTCCTCTGGGACTCGCGTGGTAAAGAAATGTGAGCAGCATCTGGGAGCTGAGTGCTGCTCCCAGGAAAGTGCTAGGATGACAAGAAACTCAATCCAAAAGTCACAAGTAAAGGACTTCAGCCAACAACCAGTGAACCCAGAAGTGCATTCCGAAATGCAGTCAGCCTCTTGTTTGCAGTTTGTCGAGATGCTGAGCTGACACTCCAGATACACAGCGCCCCAATTTATAACCCATAGAATTGTAGAGGTAATAAATTTCAGCTGATTTAAGCTACTCCATTTGGGGTACTAACAATAGAAAATTTATTTCCACACTCAGTAAATTTGTCATTTGAAATTTGCCAGACTTGAGAGTCAAAGGAAAGCCTTCCAAATGTTCTCCTAAAGGAAATGTCAAGGAATGTAGACATTTCAGGTTCAGTAAAGATCGTCCAATATAATCCAGTTTAGGAAGCTTCCAGTCAGAAAGGCTCAATACTTTCCCCCAAACCATTTGTAGTTGTAATGAGGACTGGAATGAAGCTCCCATGAGCCCATATCATGCTCTTTTCACAATACACAGTCAATATGTTTGTCATGATTGAAAAATGGAAAAGTGATTATGGTGAAAAATTTGAATATATCTGTCTATCTATCTATCATCTATCTGTCTATCTATCTATCCATTTAAGTTAATATACATTGAAACTGTTTTGTAGAAACTTTATTCCCTCTCCTCACCCTCTCTGCCTTCCTTCCTTTTTTCCCATCCCTTTCTTTTCTGCCTTTCTCCTTCCTATTTTGTTATTCAGCATCTGATCAAATATTATTTATTATATTTAATGGAATGCCTCAGCTTTACCCTATTATTCAGGGAAAGTTACTTTTTGTCATTTTTTGAAATTAAAATTGTGAAAATACTGGTCAGTTATTTATATCTCACCTTGTAGGTGTGATGACCAAATGTACCTTAAATTTTTCTGTTAGGTGAAATTCCTACAACTATAAAGAAATATGTTCTATAGTTTTGATCAGATTTGGATAAACATTTGTGAAATTTATTTTATGTGGATGGAATGAGCCCCATAGAGTGTCACATGAGCATCTACACACTGCAAGGATATTCTCTCATTAAAGAGGATAAGTTTGGTCATTTGATTGTCACTTGCCCCTAGTTACAAAAGCATGTTCTTCTTCTTCTTTTTTTTTTTGCTGTGGTTATTAGAAAGTAACTTGTGGTTGACATTCTGGTCCTCTGTGACTAGCCTATTACTCAATATTATTTTACTCAAAGTTTCTGGCATCCATTGATGAGGCTTCGAAACCAATTATTTTATAGAGTTCACATTAGTTTTCATTGCTGCCATAAAAATGTTTACCTATGTAATGAGTAAATGATTACCTATATTAAAAACAAACTTATTATTCTATAGTTCTGATGATTTGCATTCCAACATTAATCTCATCAGATTAAAATATGAGTCAAAAAGGTTGCATTTTTTTCAGCAAACACGAGGAAAGAATCTATTTTCTTGTGTTCCTAAAACTTTTAATGGCTGCCCTCATTCCACAATTCATTGCTGTATTTCTTCATCTCAGTAAATAACAATGTTAGCACGAAACCCCTTTTGTAATGTGTTGCTCTGTGCCTCTACTCTTGGCCACATTGCCCCTTCCTGAGTTGGTAAAGCCAATCTATTTTTAAGGACTCATGTGATTAGATAATCCTAGATAATCTAGTAAAATATCTCTGTCTCAGGTTTATATCTCAAGCACATCTAAAATGTCTCTGTTATCATGTAGGATAATATGTTCTTCAGCTCCGGAAATAAGGGATAGATCTCTTTGGAAAGCCAATGTTTTGTCTTCTATAGGAATTAAAAAACATTGATTTTAAAAACGTCTGTCATTACATCTATGTATATTACCAGGTATTTTATGCAAAGAAATACCGCACTATCATTTTCTTTTTATGGATTAAAAATTGTGACTTCAATGCACTATTAATTGAATCTTTCATATTCCACTTGAATGATCAGATTGTCTCAATCCAAAGAATTTTTCTTAAAGATCTTAGATTATGTGGTAGACTTATTGCTGTTTTCTTAGATGTGATAATAGCATTTTGTTTACTTGATGAAATGTGATTAATTATTTAGGATAATTTCATGATAGTTACAACTTCCTAAAAAGAAGCATATGATCATGGTAGTGGTCTATACTGCTTATTCAAAATGGAAAAGAAAGGAATCTCTTTATTCTGTCAAATTTTAGGTATACTGTAAAATTTTCAGACAAATTAATATAGTCAAAGATATATTGTACCATCAAAAACTGATCATTATATCAAAAGGCTTAATTCATGTTTGTATTTTCCTTCCAATTAACAAGGACCTTGAAGACACGAAGAAAACTGAACAAAGCCTTCTGTCTGGTTTACCGTATTGATGGAAACGAATCAAACCTCTTTGTGCCCCAAGCAGTGCTTTCCTTAATTTCTAACAATGTCAGCATTCTCAAAGGCATTGGGAAATGATTCAGTGGTAAGAATCCAACTTCTACACATTATATTAAATATCTAATATTCTAGAAGAAGAAGCAGGAGGCAGGCAAGGGGCAGCCGCTACAGTTTTGATCTTAAATGTCCCTGTGTGACCCAACACTGCATGTGGGAAGATAGTTTCCAGCTGATGGTGCTGTTCAGAGCCAGTGGGAGCGTTAGGGGCAGGGCTTCACTGCCGGAAGTAGATCACCTGGGTGTCCCCTTGCAGGATATATTTGTACCCTAGTCCCTTTCTCTTTGTCTTCTTTTTCTTCTTGGTGACATAAGGCAAACGACTTTACTCCACTGTGCATTTCCTTCCACTCAGGCCTAAAAGCGACTGGGTTGAGTGATCATAGACTAAGAAGAGCCCTGAAATCGTAATTCAAAATGCATCACTCCTCGAAGTTGATTTCTCTCTGTTATTTTTTTGGAGGAATGGAAATCTAACTAACATAGAAGATTGGTACTGAGAGAGTGGTCATTCCTGGGTTGGGAATTTAGCTCAGTGGCTTAAGTGCCTGCCTGGCAAGCGCAAGGTCGTGAGTTTGATCCCCGGTACCAAAAAAAAAAAAAATGCTTGGAGAGTGGTCATTTCTGTGACTGTACCTAATGATGTGGCTCGTGAGATTTTAGAATGATTTTACAGGAGGTATTTGGAAATCGTGATGGATGATTCCATCAATTTGAGTTATGAAATGCTTGACTGAATTGGCTCAGCGTAGTTCTGGGTGCGGAAGGCCCACCCTAGCGAGGACTGTTGCCAGAATGTTGTAAAAGGGAAACAAAGAAGGAAGGGCTGCTCTCGTTCCTTAAGAGGAGCTCTAGGCTGTGTGGTCTCTTTGGACATCGTCTTCTTGCTTCCAGTGCAGACTCTTCAGACTTCAGCACCAGCCCTTCAGCTTTCCAGCATAGACACGTTAGCTTTCCATCTCAGATCCTGCAGCCTTCCTACGGCTCCCACAGGACACTACACTGCTCTCCAGGCCTTCCACTGTATCCTTTGGGTTCCCAGTGCAAGATAGACCTAATCTGTTTCTCTCGAAACCACTGACTGATACAGAAACGCATAGAGGAGCAGGCTACACAAACTTTCCCATGTCATAAGTGGAGTTTAATAGACAATTCTGTTGGGAACTCAGATTCAAACACTGAAAGAATGCAGACAGTAAAGGCCAGGCTCATAAAGTTTCTGACAGAGATAACGATTCTTTTGGGAATTGAAGAAGAAGATACTAATGTTACATTCTAGAACAAGTGCTTGAGTAGATTTATGCATGACTTGAGATTTTTGTATGAGGCTGAACTAATACGTGATGAAGTGATTAATCTTCCAGAGAAAATTTCAAGGCAGCACACTATTTAGGGAGTAGCATGGACATTGTCAATTGCTATTAACCAGATTTACAATGAGAATCTGGAACAAAACCAGAGTGAGAACATTTGAAAACCTAAAGTTTGCTAGAAAAGCAACACATTTAAAGTTGGAAAAAGAGATTAATGGTGATAGAATGAATTAAATACTTTGCCTTGGACAAAAGGAAAATACCTTTAGGGCATCTTGGGAAATAACAAAACATCTTGAATTGGCAGATCAAGGATTTGAAAGATAAACCACCTTTGAAGAACTCTGCTGTGATAATTTTCCCAGGTGTGCTATGCAGGACAATCAGAGAATTTTTCCCCTAGAATTTATTTTCTCAGTTTAATCATCCAAATACTCAGAGGATGATGCAACCTTGATCCACGAGGCCAAGCTACTGGTTGTGCTGTTGGCAGACCTTGGTGCTGTCCACGTGGTCTTAGCTTTGCAGGCATGCAGACTGCAAGAATCATGTTGTCATGGAAGTTTCCAGTAACATTTCAGAGAGGGCTAAGAAGAAGGAACTGTAGGACAGAATTAAAATCCCTGTAAGCTGTCTCCTCACAGGAATGAAACCATAAGATGCATGAAATTATAAGTGTGAAGTTAAAAAATGCAGTGGAGATTCTAAGAAGCTGGGGAGGGCAGAGACGTGGAACACCTGCTGAGGGAAGCTGTGGAGAGTGAGCAGAGCCAGACCCAGATAGTGGCCATGTGAGTAATGGCTAGCAGGTGCATATTGTCAGGGCTTCCCAGGCCTTTGGGAGCCCACATCCTGCACCAGGTGGCCTGGATACCAGATATGGAACTATGGGACTTAATGTTTAGCCTGGTTGGTTCTTATTGTTTTTAGGTCAGACTCCTTTCTGTGGCACTATCCCTTTACCTGGAATGGGAATCTTTATTCAGTGCCATGGTATCTTAGAAGTATACAATGTTCTTATTGCAGAGCCTCATGAGCAATTTACTTTGTGTATCAGGAGAAACTTTGAGCTTACACTCTTATGCAAGTTTGGAATGCTTTAGACTTGCGAGATTCCTAGAAATAGACTAGATGGTGTTTGAATTATAAAATGGATGTGGACGTTCATAGTGCATTATTCCAGGTACAAAATGTTATGGTTTTGATCTTGAGTGTCCCCCAAAGTTCATACATTACACAGCAATCCCTTGATGCTAGAGAAATTGGGTTATGGTAAGTGGTCACCAGGAACATGCCATTGAAGGATCTATTTGGAGCTCTCTCTCTCTCTCTCTTTTTCTGTGTTTGTCACTCTCTGTTTCTGTCTCTCTCTCCTTCTTAGCTACCATGAGGTAAGAGACTTTCCTTTAACAGGCATCCTACAGAAACCTATTATTTTACCAGAAGGCTAAAAGTATCTAGAACAAACCAATCTTGGACTGAAACCTCTAAAACCATGAAGCAAGATAAACCATTCCTCCTTTAAATTGATTTCTCTCAGGTATTTTGTCACAGAAATGGAAAGCTGACTCACACAGGCCTTCTACCATCCAGGGAAACAAAACATTCCAGAAGCCAATTTAATCAAAGGACATTGCTAGGAAAAAGCAATCGTTATGGCAAACTCCTCAGGGAAAGACAGGTATTTATGGTAAATGTCTTATTGGTACCATATGGACACAACTGGTGCTCCGGAAGTAGAAAAGAATACCTATTGCTTCATTATGGCTTTATAGTTCCCAAAGATTTCCACAGTTATAGTATTGATTTGATATTAATAACACTGAGATGTAGGCATGAACAGTTACTTGTTCTTTAGCAGTGTTTACTTAGACTTTGTTCTGTGTTCCAGGTACTGTGCTAGCTAGAAGTGTCACACATGCATCGCTCCTTGATGATATTCTTCTGGATGGATATTGGTGTGTAGAAACTCCCTCTATACTCACAATTACCATAGGCAGGGGATTGTTCTTAGTTTACAGAGGGAAGATTCCAACCATGAATCTTACTGTAGAATTCACACTGTCTTCTACAACTACCAAAGCCATAGTTTTCTATACTTAATGAAAGGTTTTTCCATTTGCTCTACTAGGGTCAAACCTAGGTGTGCTCCAGCACTCAGTAGCACCCACAGTCCGACGGAGTTTTTATTTCGAGAAAGTCTCAATAAATGATCCACGTGGACTCAAACTTGTGATCGTCTGTATCAGCCTCTCTGAGTACTGATATTTTGTTACATATGGCATTGGTTAGTTTTCTCTTATTTGCTGAGACAAAATACTTGAAACCAAAATTAAGGAAGGAAAGGTTTATTTAGCTTGGAGTTTCGAGGTTTCAGGCCACAATCAGCTGGCTCCAAGGCAGGGTGACATGGGAGAGGGCCCACACTTCCATGTGACAGAAGACAGTAAAACGCTAGAAGAGCAAAAGAGGGGAGAGAAATATTCTTACCTTCCTTGTATTGTAAGCAGGCTACCCACCCTAGGGCAGATTTAGTACTCTCACCATTTCTATTCTTTCCTCTTGCACAGAATGAGGATGTTTACAAAGTGAGGATGTTGGCCCCCTGCTAAGTCAGTTACACGTCTAAATTTTTTGAATTGACACAATATATTAACCATTACACATACTATCTCACTGTCTGTGAACAACTGTATGTACATATGTGTGTGTGTGTATATATATATATATATATATTTAATTGGATATGAGACATATTGTTAATTTCCTGTTAATGCATCTCTGTTGTTTTTCCAAGTTTCCCTATTTGCTGGTAATTATTTATGAATTTCTGCTACATCATCTGCTAAATGTTCCTTTAGTGTGTCATTTACTGAATGTAACACTTTTAATGTGCATTAGATACAATGAATTTCAATTTATAACTTATTCTGTGTATCTCTCAATATTTTTTGTAACACATCTATTGCAATTCATAGGGTTTTATTTTCTGTTTCTATGTTATTATTCATACTTTGTTTTATTTTATAATAGTTTCTACTGATAGAAGTTTATTCTTAAGTGACACATAAATGTTGTATATATTTATGGAGTATCATGAGATTTTGTACATATATGTTTAAATCAGGGTAAGCATAACTGTTGTCTCCAATACTTTATAATTTATTTCAGATGAAATTACCCTGTCTTCATCCTTCCTTTTCCTCTCCTTTTCCCAGCCTTTAGTAGTCAAAATTCTACTCTCCACTTCTATAAAATATGTTATATTAGATTCCACATGAGTGAAAATATGTGGTTTTATTATAACACAATCAGAAAATATATTACATTAACCTCTCAAATTAATTAGAAGTTTTTCTATCACTGAGGTTTTCTCTGGAATATGGATATTTTTGATACACACACACACACACACACACACTGTTTCTCATCTTGAAATATGTGCAGACATATCTGTCTATTTAACCAGTAATAATTTCAGTCTACAAATTTTATTTAGATTTTTTCATATTGATAAATTTTTGCTCCATGTACTTTAATCCTGTCTTTATTAGGAAAAAAAGAATAAATTTGTTTTGTGTGGGATCCTTTGTTATCTTAAATTTGTCTTCTTGGTCTGAGATAGAGTAAATTGCTTAGAATTTAACTTCTTCAGATGAATACTGTGCTTTTTTTTTCCTTTGAGTTTGCTTTACTTGATAAATAATTGTTTATCTTTTCACATTTATTTTCTTTTCAACCAGTTTCTTTTAGGCAAGCTTATCTTTCGGAAAGTACATTTTGTTTTTGCTCTCATTTTTATTTTGTCTCTAAACATTTTCTTTCAGTGCTCATCAAGTTTTGGTTAGCTTGAAATAAATTGAGTCTTTTGTGTCTTTAACTATGTTTGCTCCTTTCTTTTTCTTTTTGCACTTTGTACAATATGATTTCTGTTGTAGGGGTATTTTAGGAAAATGTAAATGTGTAGGATAGTGCACACTTGTAATCCCAGCACTTGGGAGGCTGAGGCAGGAGGATTGCTGTGAGTTTAAGACCAGAGATACATAGAGAGACCTAGTCTCAAATAAAACAAAGGAAGATTTAAATGTGTAAAGCAACTTTTAAAGCCTTATTAATGTTAAAAATTGAAAACTGCATGCTTATCTGCATGTCATTAGTGCATCAAATTGAGTGTTATGTGATGTATTGATAAAATATAGAAATTAACACAATTTCATATTGCCCAGTAAACATTTTTCTTTTTGCTGATATTTTTAAGGAATATTTTTATATATTATTTTTATATAATTATATTTAATTATATATAATCAATTATAATTATATATTCTATTCTATATTATATAATATATAAAACATAATAATATAATTATATTTTATAGATATATAAATATATATTTATATATTATTATATATATCTCTCCAAAAACGTGTAAATTCTTGTACATTTTATACTACAGCATTCTTTTGTGAATTAATTGCAGGTAATATTTCAGTTATTTTGAGTTTTAAATATATTGAAACTTCACTCAGGTCATTTTAAGCCATGATTGCTTCATTTCTTGATTATTTCTGTTTTTCTTCTTGTTGATAAAACATAATGTATGTGAGCATTTTTAAAGATGGATACTGTCTTAGTTAGTTTTTACTCATCGCTGAGACAGACTTTGTGCTGAAGCACAAAGTTGGGAAAGGAAAGGTTTATTTCTTACAGTTTTTGGAGGTTTCAGTCCATACTCAGTTGGCTCCAAGGCAGGGTGGCATGGCGGGGCCGCATTTCATGGTGGCTGCAAACAGCAAGCGGACCAGCAAGAGAGAGAGGCACACCTCCTTCCTGCCATTACATCACATCCTGGCTCCACCCCTGGGGAGGGTGTAGCACTGACACCACCAATCCAAGTGCTAGACAATGAACCAATGACAAATGTACAATGCAAATACATGAGGCCTGGGGGCCACCGACATAAACCATGACATTCCACCCTGGCCCCCAAAGACTCATGTACAACCTTTATACAAAAGATATTTAGTCCATCTCCAACAGTTGCCAAAGTCCTAACATTTTTAGCGTTGCTGAAAAGTCCAAGCCCCAAGTCTCCTCCAATATCTATGGCAAACTCTTAACTGTAACCCCTGTACAAGTGAAACAAGGTTAAACATTTTTGAAATGCAAAGGCACAAAATAAACATTACCATTCCAAAAGTTACAAATGGGGAAATATAAAGCATTAGAAACAAGGCAAGTCCGACATCCAGCAGGGTGAACATTAAGTCCTAGAGTTTTATGCTCAGCATTTGAAGCAATCTGGTTGCAAGCTCTAAAAAGCTGGGGTGATTCCACCCCCAGGGCACTTTTAGGGATTTTAGCTCCTGCAGCTTTTGTCTTAAACCTTCTCTGCTCGGTTTTTGTAGCTTTCCTTGGATGATCTACATTCTTGGCTTTTCCAAACTTCTGGGGTCTCCATTGCGCCTTTGGCTTCACCCTTACATCTTTACATATTGCCCTCTCAGGGGCACACTGCTTGGCCTCCCAGGCCCTTTGCAATGAAGGTGGAAGCCGTCTTACCCTCAGAATTTGTGCATTTTCCTTGCTCCTAAAATCAGCACCATGTGGATGCCGCCAAGGTCTGCTGCCAGCTGGAACGGTAGCCAGGCTTTTCTCTCTCTTGGCTGTAGGGGTCCAGTGCCTGGATTGCTGGGCTCTGTTTACCTGATTGTGAAGAAAAGCTTTTCTATGTTGCCGCCATTCTGGAGCCTCATGTGGCTGCTGCCATTCTGGAACCTCATGTGGCCTCCCATGCCATTCTGGAGCATGGTGCTCTGAAGCTTTCTCATCTGAGAAAATTCTTTCACTTTTGCAGTTTTGGGGCTGCTAAAGGGTGGAGACCCGCTGCTTCCTGGGATGTCTGGTGGCCATCTTTCTTATCTCTCTGTTTCTTCTCAGCAATTAAAGTCTTGGCACTATCATTACAATCCACAGCTTTACTGGAGCTTTCCCTCTGGCCAAAGTCACAGTGTTTTAAATTATCCTGCTGGGCTCTTTGCTCTTGATTTGCAACATAGATATGGTTAAAAGCCCCCAACAATAGCCATGCCACAGCCTCAACATTTGACTGCCTTAAAATTTCCTTTGCCAGATTAATCAATCCATTACCCTTAATCTCAGTCTCAGGCAAAGTCTCTGGGCATGAGCAAAATGCAGACAAACTTTCTGCCAAGACATAACACACATCATTGGGAGTCCAACAACCAATACAGTCCTCCTTCCCAGCAGAAACCTCCAAGCCTGGTCTTTACTATCAGGCTTTCTATCAGCCTTCTGGTCTCCTGAGCTCTGACCAGAATCTCCTCTACAGAACAACCTAAGTTGCTCCAGCTCTGTGCATCCAGGCAACATGTCCAAACCTTTCCAAACTCTGCCCACAAGCCATTTCCAAAGACCCTCAAAAAACATGGTCAGGTATAGTCACAGCAATGACCCCACTCCTCCATACAAAATTTTGTCTTAGTTACTTTTTACTCATCGCTGAGACAAAATACCTGATGCCCAAAGTTGGGAAAGGGAAGGTTTATTTCTTACAGTTTTGGAGGTTTCAGTCCCTATTTAGTTGGCTCCAAGGCAGGGTGGCATGGTGGGGCCGCAGTTCATGGCGGCTGCAAACAGCAAGCAGGACTGGCAAGAGAGAGAGGCACACCTCCTTCCTGCCATTACATCACATCCTGGCTCCACCCCTAGGGGGCGTGTAGCACTGACACCACCAATCCAAGCACTAGACAACGAACCAGTCACAAATGCACTACATGAGGCCTGGGGGCCACCGACATATACCATGACAGATACCAAATACTGTATAAAATTTTCTTTCTTGTATACATGAGAATATCGTTCTGTTGTCCTCAAACTTGAAAGAGAATGTGCCCCCCTCTTATTTTTCACTAGAATTCTGTATATGCTCGGTCAATTTCTGACATGCAACAGTAACAATGGAAAAACCTATCACCGTTCATCTTTTTCTTAAATGGCTTCTTTTTCTTGGACATGTTGGTACAACTTCTTCTTTTTTTTGTATTTGCAGAATTTTATAATAGGATATTATGTTAAGCATTTATGACTAATTTTTTAAAATGAAGTATTTCTTAATTTTACAAGGGTAGGTTTCCCTATATATAGGTAAGATTTTACTTTCTTGAGAAGTTTTACCTTACAAAGATACAGTTAATTTTATCTCTTGAAAGAAAATGATTGCTCAACTAGTGAACTCCCTCCTCTAGTGTGGGTTCGTGATTCTACTCCCGCTCTTGTCAGCTGGTGGGAGGCTTATGTAAGGGTCATTAGGAAAGAGAGCATGAAGAACTGGTTTAGAAATATTAAAAGCCTGCCACCAGCATGCCTTGTTTCTGACACTGTGCTGAGGATTACAGCAAAAGCATTTGAACTTGGTCTACATCTTTTAGTCTGTTTTTCTGAATAAAAATATCAAATTGTATAAAGAAAATCATGCTGTAAACCAAATAGTAGGTCTTCATTATTTGTATTTTCTATGCAAAGATGGCAGAGCAAGGAGAAATGTGAGAATGTTCTTCATAGCAAGAAGCAAAGGATGTGTAATATGCACCAGCTCCCCAGTGTTA
>PVJX010006849.1:0-74742 GCA_004027295.1 Dolichotis patagonum
AGAAAGAAAGAAAGAAAGAAAGAAAGAAAGAAAGAAAGAAAGAAAGAAAGAAAAAAGAAAAAAGAAAAAAAGAAAGAGGAAAGAAAAGAAAAGAAAGAGGGAGGGAGGGAGGGAGAGAGAGAGAGAGAGAAACTATCTACAATGAAAACAGTGTAACAAGGACCACACTGATTAGTTTCCTAGCGACTTGCAGAGTTTGTAATTTTTATCATTTACCTTTCTCTCCACTATACCAATTCCTAGGGGAGGGTTCATTTTTTATTCATTCTGAAAGTTTACCATCAATCATCCTCTTAAAGAGCTTGCCAGAAACTTGGACAGAACCTCATAATAAAATTGCAGAGACAGAGGACTAATTGATTTCTATAAATAATGTTTAGCTATAAAGATATGAAAGGTGGTTAGAACCACATGTATTAATCTCCCTTTTGCTCCATCTGTGTCTGTGAAAGCAGACTGTACCTTGACAAAGTACCCTCACTCTCTTGCCCTGCAAACACAGGGCAGGAGATTAACACCAGATGGCCCACCCCACCCATCTCTTTGCTCTGCCCTCTCACCAGCCCCCACCTCCTCTAGCCAAATCCTCTAATTACCCTACCTCCCCCACAACTTTTACTTTATGTTCTATAATTTGCAGATTCTGTTTCTACTACCATCTCTGCTCTGAAAATTTGACAATCCCCCATTTCTTTCTGTGGCTTCACCTTTTTGTCCAACAAACAAAAATACAACACAAACCCTAAATGCAAAAGCATTTCATCAGACTGTGAGACTGACATAATTCAAGAAAACACAGCAGCTCCTGGTGCTAAAGTATTATTAATGTGTGTGTCTTGGAAAGGTAGAGGTTAGAGGTTAGAATATGTCTCTAGCTTCAATAGCATTGCACAAAACTGGTAGTTACTGCTTATCAACTTCATATGAGATGGGAACAATTTTTTTTTTGAGATGGGAACAATTTTGTATCTGGGGAAATATATGCAAACTTGATGAAGATAATGCTATCAATTTCATATTTATATAAGAACTGCTGAAGAAGTGTTAGGATCTCACAGAAGTACCATCTGCTCAGGCTAAGTGTTATACACTGAAGTAAAAAGCAAACTAGAGACAAAGTCTGTGTGGTAGACATCTGATTCTAAATTATGAATATTAGGTCACTGAAGACTCAAAGGCTGATACATAAAGACACCATTTTAGTGGGTTCTCTCAATCAGCTGGTTTTAATCCCAACTAAACACAAAACAAAATGTCACACTTAGCACTGAATATTATTTTCTGGCTATAGACTGAGTATAAAACGAATGATTACTTTCACTTGGGAGAAAGGGAAAATAGTCACAGTAGATAGATTTCAAGAAAATTAACCTATTTCTTTTCCTCTTTTTCTTTTTCTTCTTCCTAGAGGGCTCCTAGATGGTGGTAGATAGATATTTTCCATAAATAAGAGTGCAGGAGTGACTAAGTTAATTTAAATAACAAACTCCACATCAGTTTACTTCTGATAACATTAAATATTCCTGATAAGTATCATACTTGAAATGTGGTCATTGTTTTCAAAGCATTCACAGATACCTTCAATCTGAAGCTTTTCATGTGAGGCAGATCAAACTTTTTCGAGGCTTTTATTTTATTTTAGGGAGGAAAATGCATGCCATGTTTTATAATTTTAAGTCTCTGTAAAGTTAACCACATTTGTAAAAAATCATTTATTTTTAGCATAGGATTCTACAACATTCCCTCCCTCTCCACATGCTGGTTGGTATCTGTCTGTACCCCTTTGAATCTGCTGGTCCAGTTCATTTCAGCAGTTTCTTATTTTGATGGTAACCTCCTTGAAGGCAGGGATATCCTAGGTCTTCTCACTTTGTCTAGACTCTCTAGCACCTGGTATCTTATACCAGTCAGCAGTCTTTTAAACTTATATATTTCCATTAACCATTTTTGTGATGGTCATCATCTTACCTCAGCACCAGCATGGAAGGATATAGTTGATTGAACCTGAAAATGTTGCCTTTTCTTTTTTAAAGGCCTTGGTGAGAACAAGCCCATTCTGGAATTGAGCTACCATGCCACTTAAACCCACAGTTTGTGAATTACTTTCAGGAATTGGGCAAGATAACCTTGGGGGGGCTGTTTGTGAGTACAGTTGCTTAAGCTGTACGCTGGAGTGTTCGGGTGCTCAGTCCATGGTCATCCTGTGACTGGAGCATTCAGAGCAAGTGAAAATGAGTACATCTGTTTGTTGGATCTGTTTGTTGGAAGGGGCTTACAGAGCTCTGAAACAGCATGGCTAATGGGTCTGGTGGATTATTTAGCATTCCAGAAAACTGGGGTGTTCTCCATGTAGGCTGGCTGGAAAGTTAAGAGTGCCAGGAAATACAGGGCACTGTATTTATATTACCTGGAGTTGAAGAACTGTGTAACTCAGTTTCCATTGCTTAAGGCAACAAGCTGAACGTTGAAACTGGGAATTGACAGAAACTCCTAGGGGTGAAAGGAAGGTTTAGATCCTACACATCCAATCCCAGGAAGCCTGTGCAGCTTTCTGATCCATGAATATACACTTGCAGACACTAGATTAAAACCTCGAAGGAGGCCAACTATTTGTTTCAGAGAGTGAATACAGGCTTATAAGCTGTAGCATGCTTGTAGGAAGGTCTATTTAAATGTATTCATAGGAACTTGGGAATCAGAGGGACATTGACCTATGGGCTTCCTGAGTGCTAGACAGGGAAATGGTCCCTGGACAACCCAGAGTCCTCAACTGTTTAGAGAGCTGTCTCAGGGGTCTGAAGTAGCTAAGAGTGAGGATGTAGTGTTCTTTCCTCCCATCCAAGCTCTCACATCGGGTGTCCCCATCTTCTTCCTTCATGTTCACCCTGGTGACCCAGTGCTTGCCTGCTTCCAACAGCCCGAAGTCTCTCACTTTGACATCCCACCACCTTTCCCTTCCCAAGAGAATCTCTTCATTTCTCTGCTTTGGAGACCCAGGGTCCATCCTAACTGAGCTAAGTACAATAAATACCTGAGCTAAGTACAATAAAGCCATGCCAGTGAATGGAGCAGAACACTGTAGCCCAGGGGCTGGCAAGCATTGTCAAGAAAAGGGCCAGCAAGTAAATATTTTAGCTTTTGCAGGCCAGACAGTCTTTGTGGCAACTACTCAACTACGCTGTCAAATTGCTAAAGCAGCCACAGAAAGTATGTAAATGAATGAGTGTGGCTGTGTTCCAATGAAACATAATTTATAAATCCAGAAGCTAGATTTGGCCTGGGAGGCCATAGTATGCTTATTCCTGGTATAGAAAAAACAATGTCAAGAGTAAAAAACCTGCACCCCCAGACACAGCCTCAACCACACCCAGCCTTTTGCACACGTCGCCCCACTTCTCCCTTTTCCTGCTTCTACTCCCCTAAAGGGAAAGAGGCATGAAGAAGGCAGTATGTGAGGTGCATCATGTCCCTGACAGCGCTGTTTTGCTCATCTGTGGCCAGCTATGCAAAGGTCCTGGGATTTGTTCTGACAGTAATGGCCATCACTTCAAGCACATGCTATGAGATGACATGTACTGTCCCTCTGCTTTCATCTTCATAACACACTTAAGCAGATTACATGGCTACTCTTTGATAAATGAAGACACAGCAAGCAGACATGTTACATAACATGTACACATTACAGTGTGTAAATCTCAAGGTCAGGATTCAAATCCAGTTTCATTTGACCACATGTATCTGTATTTCCCAGACACCATGTGATTTCCCAAGTAGATGCCTTAGTTTTCATGTCTTTCACTCTAACCAACCAGTTTGGAGATATGGCCTCTGGAACACACACCTCTCCACAGGGAGTGATCAGATACCATCACTTGGGTATGCAAATCTGTCCAGTGGCTTCCTGCAAGTCCACAGGGAACTTCAAGGCCTCTGGGACCTGTGCTATATTGTAACAAACATCCTGACCTCTCTTCTCTGCCTTGCCCACTCTGTCTCAGCTGCAGGCACCAAACTTTGCTCGAACATTTCAAGCTAGCTCCCACATGAAAAGGCTTGCAACTGTGGCTCCCTGGCCTGGAGTTCCTGGGACACCTTGGCTCATTTCTCACCTAACAGATATTGCAGCTTTAAGTATCACACCCTCAAAGGGAGCTCTTCCTACTATGCACTCTACTCAGAAAACAGGAAAATTTTTAGTATCTGATAATCACCATTCAATTGCTGAGTAAGTGAAAGAATATATTGGAATACAGGGAGAAGCTTTATCTACTCATCACTTAGATAGCATGCTTGCCTCTATCCGAGCAAATCAGGGTATTACTGTGTCTCATTCTTCCAAAGAACTCCATATAGGAGAGGTTATGCAAAACTCAGAAGATGAACTTCATGATTCTGCATGTCAAAGTAATAAGGGACAACAGCAGTCATCTAGGGACCAGCATTGACCAGTTCGTAGTCTTGGAGCCTTGTTTTCTCTGCCTGTCCTCCATCTGTGGCCCCATCCCCTGTAGTAGCTGTTCCTGAGCACGTTAGGCTCCCCTTCCTCCTCCTTCTGTCCTGCAACCTGAGGATGTCACATAAATGCTTTTGGTGGGGATGTACCACTCTCGTCCAAACCTTGTCACTTGATGGGTGGAGAAATCAAGAGTCAGAATTAAAGTAACTCACCTGAGGTCCCACTGCTGATAAGTGTCACTTGATCTTAAGCCTGGCCCTGGCTCCACATTCTACACAACAAAGTAAGCCCCAGGCTGCTCACACAAGAACCAACTCAATTCTATACTGGCTGGGCACTGGAAATGCACTAGGTTGGGCCCTTTGACTGGTTAGATCTGGGATGCAACAGTGAAAACACTACAGTGCCTGTCCTCAAAGAGTTAATTGAAAGTTTGAGAGCAAATGAAACAAATAGGAATTTTTTACATTATAATTTTGGATAACAGGGTAATAGAGTAATCAATTTATACTCAGAGTACAACAAAGATACCTGGTTCAGAGCCACCACAAATAGTTATGCTTAGGCCTCACTCTAAATGTGAGTTTTAAAACAGAGAAAGAAGGAAGGAAGGTAGGTAGGAGAGAGGAAGGGAGTGAAGGAAGGAGGGAGGAAAAGAGTAGAAAGAAAGAAGGAACAGAAAGGAGGAGGAAAGAGGAAAGTGAATGACCTTCTAGCCTTTTAGTTTCAACAGTTACATTTTTCTCTGCTTCTTTCAAAGGCTAAGCTGGAGGATCACTCTTTAGAAACCACTTAGCATGGTTTTCTCCTACTCTGGAGTCTCTGGGTTAAACAACAGGACTGAGTTCTTTCACTCCTTCAGTAGCCCCTACCAGGCCCCAGCATAAACCGCAATCATACATTTGGAATTATTACAGAAACTTTGGATTACTGTGCACCAAGTCAATAACAAACATTTCCTCCATTAACCAAAGGCACATTTCAGATCTCCTGGACCAGCCTAGGTCAGTAACAGGTCAAATACCTACACAACCCACAGAATTAGGAGGGGGACATATGTCAGCATGTCCCAGTTCAGCTCTGGCTCAGCCACTTCAGAGATGAGATGAACTTCTATATGAAAAACTCAGTTCTAATGCTAGAACAACTCTTTCTTCTTCAGCAACATGATCAAAAAGGAGAGAGGGAGACACAGAGACAGCGACAAAGAAGTAGAGAGGTAAAGAGAGACACACAGAGACAGAGAGAGATAGACAGACAGACAGACAGACAGAGAAAGAGGAGGGGAGAGAGAAACCCACAATGGCAGAAGTAATGAGCAAGTATTGGAACTAACCTGGAAATAAGCAATCTCTGGTTTCCTTATACTCATATAAATAAAAAGCCAAAAAATAAGAGAGAAAGCAGAAAATACTTGCCTCTAGAAGCCTCTCGTCTTCTGTCTTTCCTCATCCTCCCACCTCCCAAGAGACAAAGGCACACTTTACAGCCCCAAACTGTTTCTATCCACACTTGCCTGTGTACAGAAGCGAAACCAGCTTTCCTTCCGCCCGTGCAGGGATGCTCAACCAGCTTGTGCTCGAATTCACTCACCCACTCAACTTGCATTTTCCTGCCTGTTGAATGCAAAACAATTGTCTCCAAATACCAATTACAAGATATTCAGAACTGTTGTTTTCCTACCCTGGATGAAGACGCCTCCATGAGACACACGCACAGGGGTGAGCTCTTGAGTTGAAAGAGGCCCTGGGGCTGGAGGGAAACCCTTCGCGAATGTCCACAAGGTTTGGTTGCCAAGGGAACCCTGGCTTTGTCCAAGGAGACTGAGAATGGCTGCCTCTCCCCGGGCCTGGCTCTGGGAGAGCCCAAATGGCCAGGCAGGGTCAAGAGGGGAGGTAGAGGGGAAGAGCCACACATGCTTGCTGACAAAGACCTCACTTCCAAGGACGAAAGAAATGGTGAAAATCATGTCTTAAGAAGCAGAGGAATCCATTTACTGACAACGCTGTGATCAGACTGGAGTTGGCCTTTGTACCTTGAAAGGGGTGGGAATGAAACATAGAGCTGAACTGAGGAGAAGATAGGGTGGGAAGAATAAAGAGACAGGAAGAGGAGAGAGGGGAAGGCAGAAGAGTTATATTTCTGGCTCCAACTGTGGATACTGAATATTATCCAGCTAAACAATCACTTATTTAAGATGCTTAGTTGGAGATTTGGATTGGGTTAGTTTAGGAAGAGCTGTTTTCTACAAAATATTAGAATTGTGATAGTCACCACAGTCTCATTTGGCCTACATTTTAAGGGTTAGAGCTGGATTTCTTTTCCAGAAGAAAATCTAGGAAACATGTCATGGATATATGTCATAGGAAGCCTATTTGAAGCCTATTTGAAGCCTATTTGTCAAGAGCTGGTGAGGTTAAGCAGTAGATCAGAGTCTGGATGGATCCCAGTTCCTAGTCAAATGTCTGCCACAGTGTAGATGCACAATAAAATGTTTTTTGACTGTTATGGAAAGAGATCTTGTGCACAGTGTCTTGCAAGGTATGAGGGAGATACCACATCACAATGAAGCCAGAGAACTTCAGGGTGTGCTTAGGGGTCAGAATTGCTCATGATAATTCGCTGTCAGGAGAGCAGTGAACTCAGGGGAAAGTGCAGTAGTATCTGCAGAGAGAAGCACCCACCATGACCTAATTACCCTCAATAGTGCTCAGCTCCACCTCTTAAAGGCCCCATTACCTGTCAGCAGGGCTATGCTGAGGACCAAGGTTGTAGTACACAATCAAACCACATCCAAACCAGAGCAGCTTTTTGCAAGAATCTATTTTCTTGGCTGCAAAGTATAATGCTTCATTCCTTTATGATCATTCCTTTATGAAACCTAAATGGTGGATACACGGCAAGTAGATGACACATATACTCAAGAACTGATTGGCAGTAGGTCAGTTTGTCAGCATTTGGTTGAGTGTCCATTACATTAAGTTCAAATGAGGATTCAAGAGAAGTGGAACATATAGCATGTGCCTCCTCCAAAAAGTTTAAGACCTAGGTAAGATCTAGATAAGATGAAGGGGTTGGTCTTTCACATTACTTATGCTTATTGCAGTAAGAGGAATAGAAGTAATGTGTTTATTTAATGGATGGAGACCAGCTTTCCCAATGGCATTGTCTGTCAGAATGTGGCTATGAAGTCCTAGAAGCCCGGATCTGCATACGCACTCAGTTTGGCTCTCCAAGTATGTGCTTATTTCTGCCTGTCAATACCCTTGGCTATTTTAGCCTTTCTCTTCTAAAGGTTAAGAACATATTACCTAGTCATAGAAGGTCTGGAAATAGCTCCATCCCAACACTGGCACATAAGCACAGAAAATTACAGTATTCTAGGCATTGTTGTCATTTGAAAGTATCTGAATCCTATTACTTTCTTGTTTACTCTATAAAGAATGTGACACAAGTATACTTTATATGGTTGATAGTGTTAATCAGGGGGAAATATGAACCAAAATTCATCACTTTGGGGATGATTTTGACCAAAAAGAATAGGGACCTGTCCTCATTGCAACTTTACCATGGATACAGCAGATGAAGAGCTCCAGATTCCAAAGAGAGCCGGAGAGGACTGATGCTTCAAGGTCTTTTGATGTTCACAGTTCAAGACTGAGCCCAGGGAAAGTGGCTACATGCTGAGTGAACAGTGATAAGACTAGACATTAAGTCAGGAAACACCTAACCACACCTTTCTGAGCGCTCTCCTGACTTTATGCTCCTCCCCCAGGAATGATCCAGACTAATCCTTCCACTGGGCCATGTCATTTCTGAGATCAAAATTGTTCCATGGCTCTCCATTGCGCTGAGAATAAGTCTGATTCTACTTCAACTCTATTCACTTCTCTGGTACATCACATCCTTTCCAAAGTAGATAAGTTATTTCATTTCACTCTCTTCTTTTTCTTGCATTTTCCTGTGGCAAAAATGTGACTCAAATGACCACACTGTCACCAATATCTCCCTGCATCAGCTGGTGATATCTCTCATTAGGGAGGGTTAAGAAGGTCTTTGTGGAAAGAGGCTAACCTGGTGTTATGTCACGCTGTATTGGTAGGAAAGGATGCTATCTAGTGATTGGCATTCATCACAATGTTTTGAATATTTTACGAGAAGACTGAGATTCAAAGAACACATAACAGAAGAGGAAAAGAACTGGATTCCAGCCATCCCTACCTGTCAAGCACATGCATTACCTTTTGGACACTGGATAAATTCTACATAGACAAATATCATTCCTATGTACTGGTATCTCATAGTTAAATTCCTACAGGGGCCAGCTAAGTGAGATATATGATTGCAGAAAGCTTTGTGTCAGGCAATAGGAAGTGGTGGAGTGTGGTATAGTAGGAAGTGTGGTAAAGTAGAACTGGAATGTTATATGTAAAGGGAACAGGCAGTAACCCAGCTCTAGCTGGTTTACTTACATGTGGGGTTGCTGCCAAGGATTTCCAGAGCATTTTACTCTTAAAAAAAAAACCTAGAAATGTGTGAAATTTCCCAGTTTTAAAATGTTCATTTCAAATATTAACAAACACCATGTCGGCCAAATACAATATAGCAGCAGGCTATATTTGGTTTATGGGCTACTACTGCGTGACCTTTAACTTATATAGAACATACTAGAATTTGTGCGTAAGTATCAGCAGGCAGAAACATGTAGCTCTTGTCAACAGTTGAGATCACAGAACATATGTTAAAGTACCCACTGGGTGACAGAGTAGAGCCATAAATGATCTCAGTATGCTATGTGAGCAAATGAAAAGGTGCTATCATGAATGGATATCAAATAATGGAAAATAAAATGAGACCTAATTTCTTTTCTGGAGGTGTGACTTTGTTCAAAGTGGCAATGGGATTTATATGGCCTCTTTTATATTTCTGGGAGCTGGATAGTTCCCAAGGCCTACTTTCCTAATTCTCCTATAGTGTGGGAAAGAGGCTGGGCTTGTGGAGGGCTGGGATGGGGAGAGGACACAGATGTCTCCATAGACTGCCATGCCAGGTTGGCAGGTACATGTATGTCTGACTCTGGTTGCTTTTCTTATTGGCTACATGCATGCTTTCCCCAGGCCAGCAGGTATTACAAGTTTCCCATGTGAAGATGAGCTGGTGGCAGTGACCCTTCCAGCGAGGATCTTTGTTTGCTCATGACCACCTGTAAAAGCACTTGCTAAGTTATATGTGATCTAGCCATTCACAGTGGCTGCTCTGCCTCTGGTTCTCTCTGCTCAACCCTAAGGAGGAAACCAACCCTGGCTTTCAGAGCCCTCTTCATTATCACCAAGTCCCTTCTGTCTCACGGTTATTATGCTATAAGTATCCCTCCAGACAACTTGCCCTTGAGTCCACTTTAGTTCTTTTGCTCATTTTCATTTTGATTTGAGTCTTACCAATTACTTTTCTGCCAAGTCCGCTGGTCCTAAGACATTACAAGATCCTGTTTCCCCAACATCACCCTTCTCTAGGTCTTCAGCTTTCCAAATGCTATCACTATGCCTGGCCTCCGAAGTTTTTTTTGTCTGCAATCTCTTTCCACTTGCCCCAAGCATCATTTGTATCATGTCATCTCCTTCCCTATTATTTACTATCACAAGGTAAAATATACAAACTTGACCTCAAAAGTCCTTCTTTACCAGCTGCCTCCATGAAGAGCCTATCCAGTTATCTTCAGGCAATGGAGAATGAATTTTGGAATCACAAAGGCTCAAGTTTATATCCCAGTTCTTCTATTTACTCCTTGTGTGTCCTGAACAAATTGTGTGACCTCTGTAGGGTTCAGTTACTGCAACTTAATTGGAATAAATAATACCTACCCTGCATGGTTGCCAGAAGAATTACATAAGTCATGGTAGGCTATCTCAGTGTGAGTACTCAAAGAATAGTAGTAGTCACTAATATTACTCCCCACTACTCTTGTGTTACAGGGAGAAAATTAGAGGATGTTTCCATCTGTCAGCAACATGACTGAAACTTCCAAGGAGTATTAAGCAAGTTAAATAATTAATGGAAATTTGTACACTTATAGTGCAGAAGAAAATTTTAAAAATCAAGGGAAAATATGAAAACTTAATGTGACTAAGTTCTTACATTCTTTTCTCCTGAACATTTTATTTATTTATTTATTTATTTGTCTGATCATTTATTTATTTTTAACCATCACTCCTGACCACCTCAGCTGCTTGTCTGGCTGCTGTCTCTGCACCAGCCGCTGACACCACATCCTCTCCTTTCTCCATGTTCCCCCTATACTCTCTAGCACAGATACGTGGTTCTGATCAAAGTGAGTCCTTGAAAGTCTCTTGTCAACAATTGGATCATGTCCAGTCTTGAGGATTTCACATGTGATGACAGGGAGTGTGGTCACCTCCCACCTTTACTGTGCCATTAAACATGGTGGAAAGGAGATGATTGAGTTATTTGAGGTTAGACAAGCCAGAATGTGAATCCTGACCTAACCAAAGTCCTTGCCAAGGGACCATGAGCAGGGTGTCCAGTCTTTCCACACCTCAGTCTCTTACCTGTAAAATAGGAGATTCACTGTCTGTGTAAAGGACATTAGAGTCTTTGAGAGGGAATCGCCTCCTTTAACTGTGCAGTCAGTTTTGCTTACCATTCCTCTCGCAGGTCTTAAGTGATCTCCAAAGTTCACACCATCAAGACATTTCTTGATCAGGTCCCTTGAAAGCTGTCTTATTACTCTGGGTGTTCTCAGCAAACAGATTCTCAAAATCCAACTTAGATTTTCAAAGAATGGTTTTAATTTAGGCAAGCTTGGTTTTGAATTTTGATTTCAGTATTAACTAACTGTGATATCTGGATGAGTCTGATTCTCTATCTGTGCAGTAGGAGGAATAACATCTCTTCCTCCTCAGGGCCCTTGTGAGGATTCAGTGAGAGGATGCAGATAGAGTACTGAGCACAGGACCTAGGTAAAAGAAAGGCCCAACAGATTTAGCTGCTGCTGCGAAGGTGGGAACTAGCAGGAATGGTACCTAGCAGGTTGGGGCTGGATCCCACCTTGATCCACAGATAAGTGGAATGACCTTGGCCTATTTACATAGCCTCTCATTTCCATATCTGCAAAATGAAAAAATTTCATGAATATGAAGTTTCTTTGAAAGTTTAAGGCACCAGTTTTACACATGTGGTAGTAAAAAAGAAAGAAAAAGTCTTTTTGCTTTTTTTCTATTCTTTTTGTGTATGTCTGTTTGTCTGGAAGCTCTGGAAAGACAGATAAAGACCCTTCAATTTCTCCGGCACTCATTCTGTGGTTCCTAATTTCTGTTGCCTGTTCATTACACATTCATAAGTTGTTTCTTATTTATACCCTCCTTCCAGAATGAGATAAAATGAAAACACCCACCCCTTATGTATGGGCAGTATTTCTACCATTGCAGATTCAGCCCACCGTATACGGGCCTGAGCTGCCCCAAGGAGAGAGGAAAGATTAAGCATCTGTAAGAAATGTTCCCTAAGCAGGGAGGGAAAAATCACCTAACACTCTTGTGGGTTTTAGAAAAAAAAAAAAAAGTAAGAGAGGAGAAAGAGAAAAAAGAGAACCTTGAGCTTTAAACAAGTGACCGGGCTGTTTATCATCTGTAAAATGAGGCGATGGAAAAGCACGCAAGGGCCATGGTCCCTGGGTTTGCTTCAAGGATTCGTGCCTCAGATGTCTGCTCCAGTGCTGCTGGGCTGTCCATCTGCACTTGCTTTTTCTTTAACCAAAACAGAGAACCCTCCCTGGGCTGAAGTTTCCCACCTAGCTCAGGAGTTTTAGACCTGGCCTAGGTGGTCCCTAAGTAAATATTTTTATCCTCACTCACTCACCTCCTCCTGAGGAAAAACAAATTCATCTCTTTGCACAGCTAGAGAAGAAAGCACCCAAACCAAACAACAGATTACTTGCACCAATGGAACTCTCACTCCGGGGACTCTTGGGAGGGCATGTGGTTTAAATCAGAGTGTCTAGGTGACTTGTCCATCTTCTAGACAGATCGGGTTGAAATAGACTTGGAGAAAAAGTTTGGATGCCTGCCAAAGCACTTTAGTGCCTGTGCAAACTGGCATAGGGACCCTCCCCACTACCCAGTAGTTCTAGAAATCCATCTGCAGGCAAAAAAATAAAGAAACAGTGTAACCTAAAGAATCAACTATGGTCTACCCTTGACTTTTCATACAGAGAATGAGTTCCTTTTGATTTTTCCAGAGCGTGTAGCTTAATGGAACTCCTCCTGCTGGAGAGAAAATTTCAAGGACACTTGCAATTGGTTTGGATTCAGTGTTATTATCAGGTGACATGGCAGGTGTTCTTCCATTTGTACCAGGCACCGTACGGGACTTTAGGGATCCACAGATAAAATACAGTCTTTGCCCTTTGGAGGTCACAGTTCTTGTGATGAGGGTGAAAAGCCAGATATGTAATTATAAAACTATTACTTTCCTAAGGTTATTGTAGCAAGCTACCATAAACTTGCTGACTCGAGACAAAATAGAAATTCATTCTTTGACAGTTCTGGAAGCCCAAGTCTGAAGTCCAGGTACTGGTAAGGTAGGGTTGCTATGGTGACTTTAAGGGAGAATCTGTCCCATGTCTCTCTCTTAGCTGCTGATAGCTCCCGACCATCCTCAGCATTCTTTGGCATTAACTGTATGATTCCTATCTCCACCATAGCTTATCCTTGTGCCTCTGTATCAAATCATCATCTCCCTTTTTTCTTGTAATGGCATTCAAAGTTGGATTTAGGACCCACACTAAATGCGGGTCTAGAGATGATTGACTTTACTGCATCTGCAAAGGCCCTGTTTCCAAATAAGATCATGTTCATTGGTCCTGGGGGCCAATGTGTAGACATATCTTTTGGGGAGAACACAATTTAACCCACTATAAAGACTAAATGTGACAAGTGCTATAAAGACAGAGGCAAGCACAGGATGTTACTGAAACCAAGAGAACAGCCACTACACTCTGGGGTGTGAATCAGGAAAGGGCACTGGAAGAGAATGGGTCTGGAGGGAGTTTGGGAGTACAACTTGCTCCTGGGAGGGCTGCTTGTGTCAGAGCTTATAGTTTTGAAAGTATCTGAAAGGGGAGGACTACATTTTTGGCACTTGAATGGTGGTAGGACCTCTGGATCTCCTTTGCATTAATGCCTTCTCTCCATCATTTATGTGGCCTAGCCAGAAAGGCTTCTGTATGCTGGCTGTGATTTCAGATAGAACAGCCTCTATCCTAACTGGCCCACAGCCCCCTACCTTGGCTTCACAAAATAAACATGAAAAGGCTCTAAGATACTCCTCCTTGCCTTTATTTCTATCCTTTCCTCGTGATTAGGGTTCTGTGTGGTGTCTTCCCTTGCTGGAAACCCCAGCTTGTTCTGAGTACTAAATAAACATTCATTCATGTTCATTGGTAAGTGTCACCTGCTTCAACATCCAAAGAGAGATTAGCAAGGAATTGGTGAGACTGGGGTATGTGGAGTGAGATGGGGTGGAGAAATGAGTCCACACTGGAGAGGCAGGCTACAGATGGGTTATGGGAGTCATACTATAGAAGTCCTGCAGCAGAAGTCAAAGAGAAGGGATCTGTGGAAGCCAAGTGGTCTTTTCACCTATACAAACCCAGCGTGGAGGGACAGTGAGAAGCTTGAAAGAAGTCTGCAGGAGCGTGGCTGATGTCATTAGAGTCAGAATTTTCCAGTTTCTTAAGTTTATTCTGGAAGCTTGTTTGAGGTGAGCTGACCTTTAGGTACCAGGTGCAGAGGAGTCAGCTCTATGGAGTGTACTGTGAACCCTTTCTAGTTTACGGACATCATGTGTTTCCACACACAGCCTTGCGGCCAGAAGAATGATTGATCTTCATGGAGTAACTTGGCCAAGGCTAAGAGTGATGCAGTTTGTCACTCACATCCAGGTAATAGAATGATTACAAGAGTATCAGTGTGGCTTGGTCTTTGATTGTCATGAAACTCTGTAAATCTGGACTATAAACCAAGCCTTAGCAACACCTGCTGGGGTGAAAGAGTGGGGGGTCTTATTACATAGGTAACACTTGGTTGCCGGTGCTTTAGCATAAGGTTATCAGAGCATGCTTTGATGTGAAACAGTTCATGATTTTGTGGAAACTAAGGTCCACACTGAGTGCTCTTCCAAAGCTGAAGTCACAGCTCAGGGTTGGGGTTTTGTGTTCAAACAAATTGTGCTGGAGCTTTGCTCAAGGGAAGTGTTTTCTCCAACCATGCTGTGATGGATGTTGTTAAATGGTCCTTGTAACTAAGCAGCCCACCAGTCTGAGAACTCTGTATGGCTGATTCAGAAGGCCACAGCCCATGCATTCTTGTTACTCTTCCAAACTCATCATTTATGTGTGGCTTTGGAAGGTCTTCAGAAGATTTCGCTGAAGCATTCACACCAATGTAATCCAAAACTTCACTCTTCTGTTGGACCATTCTTTGTGACAACCATGGCATCCTGGATCATTTTAGAGTCAAATGTTAGGCATATGACCTCCAAAGATAAAAAGTGCAGAAAAAATAGCCAGCTGCTCCTAGGCTCCAACTCCTTCTCCTTAAAGGCCCTATGGCATTCCATATTAGAGGCTTGGAAAGCAAACACACGACTGTCAGCAGGCTGCAGGAATTGTCCTGGCATGATTGGCTTGTGGTGGCTCTGTCTACAGACTGGGTTTCTTGTCTGCCTGCCAAGCCCCACTGTCCCTGATAAATGTAACATTCAATAGTGGCTAACAAGGGAGGTGGGTTGTACCGTGTAAATCAACCCTCTGGGAGAGATCAGTGAGGCCTTGATTTAGCAATAAAGCAAATAGGGTGATTTGGAGAATCCAGTGACATTTCTAGAAAATCAGGAACATGTCAGTGCATGCTCATTATTTGTATATCTCCCATTGGCAAAGCTGATAGTAGAGGCTGTGGAGGATACAAAGAAATACATGGTGTGACCCCTGCTCTCAGCAAACTTTTGGGGTATACGGGTAACTGAAAAGCATCCTACCAGGTAGTGTAAATGACAACATTTCAATAAAGATTAAGGGTCAAATTGAGATTATATTTGTGTTATGTTAATGTAGGAAGGAGATAAATTTCAAGTTGGAAGTTAGAAAACATGCAAACTTTAGTTTAATGTTCATGAAATGTTATAATGCATTTACTAGTTTTGAGTGCGCAACTAGATACCAATTCATCTAATTCTCATCATACTCCTGTGATGTGTGTACAGCTAGCATACCTTTCCTTTTTCTTTTAGGTAAAGAAATTAAGGAAATTAAAACAAAGTGGTTAGGTAGTTTGTCCAAGGCTACCTAGCTAGTAAGTGGCAGACTTGGGATTCTCAACTCAAGAAAATGAGCTTTGCTTGGACTTGGAAGGTAGGCGGGTAATGGAAATGGCAGGGATGGCAGGAATGGCAGGCCACTGGTGAGGGGGGAGCTCATGAAGGGTGTGTGTCTCTCACTTTTGAGTAATTAGATTTCTATGCAAGGGACAATGAAAGACTATGCCATGATGTACTCAACATCTGGCTTAGGTTTCACCTGTGGAAATGAAAATTAATTGGTGGATGCAAGAAAATCTATAAATAAAGAACTCAGACAAATTGATAACTAACTGAAAGTGAGACAAAAGAATATGGAAGTCAAAGACTTCTCTCTCAAGTTTAAGTTCAGAAATCATCATGCTATTGATAGCATTATGGAGGCCAAGATGAGGTATGGGATTTAGAAAGATCAGTGATGTGTTACACAGTTTAAGATGACCATGGGACTTCTAAATCTAGATGTCAAGTAATTCCTTCAGTGCAATTTGAGCTTAGGAAACCAGTCACATTTGCATTTGAAGATTTAGGAGCCATAGGCCCGGAGATGAACAGTGCCTCTGCTTCAAGGAGAGAAGGAATAGAAGAGCAGAAGTTAAGGACTGAACTTCATTTCCATCCAGTTGCCAGAGAAAGTGAATTAACTAATAATGAAACAGAGAAGAGAAATATAAAGAAGAAATCTATAAAAATAAGTTAGTGAAACCCTGTAGAAACCAAGGGAGGGTGATGTTACAAAGAGTCAGTAACACGGTCAATGATGTGTCTTACTGCAATGAAGTTTTGGGGCATGGGAAGAAAATATCTTAGATAGCATTTAAGGGCTGAGAAAGAATACGATAATATCTGAGCAGCCAGAATAAGTGGGACTGCCTTTCCTCATGTCACCATGAGTGTTGCCTCCTCTGTTAACATTTCTGGATACAGGATGGGTTTAATGCCTTCATGACAGTGCTGTAATTCATGTTTCACTGCCAGGCAGCTTGAGCCACTGTTGATGTATGCATGACTCTCCCATTGGGCAGCATGGACTAGTGGTGGTACAAAAGGATTTAATCACTTTTGTCTGTGGTTTTACTAATAAAATTAATAAAAAGTGACACAACGGGACAGTCATTCATGAACCATCAGTGATTTAAGCTGATCGATACAGGTGAAAGGTTTCTTTTCTTGCAACGTGAACATACTAAGGAGAGGAAAACTCTTGGACTGAGAGTCAGTGACTGTGCTGATAAAGACAAATCTGGCAATCAGTGGAGAACACAACCAAAGGTGAAATCACGCCAGGTTTGGATGATTCAAAATTTCCTCCAACTGTCATCCTTTCTGAGTGCAGTTGTTTTACTGGTATGCATCAATTTGGCAACTTTGTTTGGTGTCTGGTTGAAATTAGCATCGACTGTGTTTGGAGATGATCTCTTAATTTATCAACAAAACAAATTTTAGCTCAAAGGCAAAGTTAAGATATTATGATGGGTTCTTGTGATAACTTTATGTTTTTTGGCTTTTTGAGACAGAGTCTTGCTATGTGGTTCAGGCTGGCCTTGGGTTCACTTTGTAGCCGAGGTTGGTCATGAAGTTGCTACTATCTTCCTGCCTCAGCCTCCTGAGTGCTGGGATTACAGGAGTGCAGCACCACGCCCGGTTGACTTTAAATTTTTGAACCTACAATTTAATCACTTTTCTGGAATTTTGTCAATAGTTTTAATAAAAATGTTAGTAAAAATAAAATAAAATAAAAATAAGGTTTTAATAAAAATTTAAGTTTAAGGAGTTGGATTTTAATAAATTTGGATATTTTTTGATCACTCTAGCCCTCTGAAAGCTCTCTCATTAATTGTATCATCTCAAGGATAAAGAATGCAATTGCTAAGAGGTTATAGGTTTATACACTTTAGGTAGTCTGAGATAAAACTTTTCAAGGTCTAAAACAATGAACTCATGGATACCTAATTGTTCTCTGTCAGTCTGGACTGATTTCCCTTGTTTGTATTATTTATCTTGTTCTTTGAAATATGAAGATGATGCTTGTTATGAAATTTGAAAATAAAACAGAAATTGTGAACTCTTCCTTCTCTCATTCAACAATGCAATTTCTCATCTCCTTCTGTTTGTATGTTTTATTCTGGAAAACAATGCAGTTTCTTAAGTGCCCACCCTTGTAGGTATTATGACAAGCTTAGGTGAAGTCGTTATTGTACCCAAGATTTACTTCATTCTGATTTTCAATGTTCAGAGTAGTGAGAAAATGTGATGGCACCAGCACTGCATCTTCTGGTTCAAATCCATTTCTGGAACGGATTCTTTTGAAATCTAAATGCAGAAGGGTCCGTGCATGCCCACCTAGGTCTCAGGGGTAGGCCATCTCTTCTATTCTCAGTGGTATAATTTTTAAGTCCTCAATCCAAGTGTCACTTATTTTCATTCATTAAACTCAGAATTTGTCATTCACTTTAGAAGTCTTTTAGACATGAGCTGGCTTCTATTTAGTCTCTGAATTTCTTTTTAAACTAATTTTAATTAATTGTGCATGTTTGCAGTACATGTTCAGTGAAATAAAACAGACACACAAGCTTAAATATTGCATGGTTTCTTATTTATGAGAATAAAGTATAAATAAAGAGCAAAATGAAAGACAGTAGGAAATAGATCTTTCTAAGTTGGAAAAGGAGTCAAGAACTAGAGAGAGAGGAGGGCTAAGGGATGAAAAAAGAAATTAATATGTTTTATGCCAGCTCTCCACAATGAATGTAAATATTCTCTGAATTTGTTAAAACCTTGGGTACATGGCCAGCAATCTTCTGAAACTTCTTGAGTTAGCTCTCTTAAAGTTCCTGTACTTCAATATTGTATTGAAGGTCAATGGTAAGCAGAAAGAAAATTCTCATTTCCTTCTTCTACTTTCTAAATGATGACGATATTCTAAAGTCTAATGATAAAGATTATAGTAAGACTTTTTTTTTTTTTTTGGTACTAGTAAGTGAACTCACAACCTCACGCTTGCCGGACAAGTACTTGTACTACTGAGCTAAATCTTTGGCCCCAAGATATTCTAATTTTAACGGAATCAGATTTATGGTGAATCTATATAGTACAAGAGGCAACTACCTATTTTTGTAAATATAATTTGGTGTTAGGAAATAATTTTTAAAATAATCTCTAGTAGGAAGATATCCTTGAACACTATCAGGATAGATAGCTTATGGTTCAGTGCCACTAAAATAGAACTTTTGATTCTATTTCCCTTTGCTGACATGCAGTGCTTTTCACTGTCTCGGCCCTCTGCCACCTACAGGGTTTTGCATGACTCCATTGTATACAGGCCTAAATTCTTTTTCTTTCTTTGACAAGCAACATGCCACCCAGTTTCTTCAGTTGGGATAGAAAAAGATTTGCAACAAATAAAAAAGAGCAGCCACAAGGCAGAGTCAAGAAAGAAAGACTTGGCATGGTTATAATGAAAGGCTCTCAAAGGGATCATCAGGGCTGGCCATAAATAAAGAATCTCAGGAAAGGCGTTTGCCTCATGAAAAACTTCTTCAACAGTACTTACATAGAAGTAGTCCAACCTACAGCCTCTGATTTTTTAAGGGTTTGTGTCATATAGAGGCAGATACCTAAGGAAATGCATTAAATTTATTCAGCCACAAACCTCCAAAGTTGGTATTCAAAGAAAGACCAGCACTTTTTACTGGAAAATTCACTCTCTTTCCACTGTTCTGCCATTTCTACTTACACTCCATTATATCTCCAAACACTTCCAGCCTGGGGCAGGGGTTAAATGTTTCATTCTCACAGCTCCCTTTCCTACCAGACTTTAATCTCTTGGAGAATAGAGATTGTATCTGCTTCATCTACAAATTGTCATTATAGAACTGCATAGTTGACATTTTTTGAGTAAATAGTCTGATTTCCTTTGTGGGCACAGTTGTACTGGGTCCCAGACTAGGGTGTCTGGACTTATCAAAGTGACTTTACTCCTCAGAGCAACTGAATTCTTATCTTTGACAACTTAGCTGAGGCAAGAATTTGGGTCACATGTATCTTTGCTATTTAGATATATTTCTCTGGGTGGAGCTAATATTCTTCTTTTGCTTTTTCTCCTAAAGTTCACTGATTATGCAGTTGTAGCTATAGGATTCATTGTGCAAGTAGAAAAATATCTAAGAGATTATATATACCCTTCTAAACATTACAAGTTCAAGTATTTGTCTCCTTTATTCCATAGTTTGGTGCATGACTGACATTTATCACCATCTAAGCAATGCTGGAAACTACTACTGTAAGTCTGCGGCTTCTTGTCTTATCAAACTGTATTACTCTGTATTACAGCATATTTGGACCCCCCCAAACAAAAGCCCTGGATTTATTCCATTGATCAGAATTAGATCTAGCAAATGCATTGTTCTTGGTGTCTGTAGAGTGTATCCAAATCTTAGCCAGAACCTTTTGTTCTGGTATTATGTCTACAGTCCAGGAGAGTAACATCTACATTATCCCCAGCTATTGGCTTCCATATTCTTTCTCTTTTTTCTTCCAAATTCATGACCTTCATCTAAAAGACATGAAGACAACATCCCTGCATCCTGAGTGTCCCTTTGCAATTTTCTACCCTGAATGTTGATGTTTCTGGGGACATCCCATCAGCATTCGAATGAGAGCCAATGAATAGGGGGCTGAGGTCTCATCTGTCATTTGGCCATGTGTCCTCTACTGTGGTCTCTTGCCTATTCATACCACGATGCCTCTTAATGCATAGTCCAAACTCTACCCAACAGATTCTTCCCTCTGATACTAATAACAGGGTTCTCTTATATGGTACTACCTGTAAATCTCTTTTATTGTTCTTAGATTATAAACGAGTGCTTTTACATGAAAATATCTCATCACATTCTTTATTGCAAGAATCTCTGTGGAGTTTCCTCTTCTCACTCACATAACTTTTGAGGTTTATTTCACTCACATAACTTCTGTTTATATTTCATTCCAGTTGTTTCTTCCTTATTTTTCTACTCCCTATTATGTTCACTCTCCAGTAAAATAGAACAAGGTGATCTGCAATTTTTTTTATAGTCAGTGAAGCTTAACATAGAGCAAATAGAACTCTGAATCAATGCTCTCAGGAGAAAGAGAGAGTTCATTATGAAGGTTAAAAAATTTTGAGCTCTAGTCAGTGTGACCAGTATCAAGAACAAAAATGCATCACAGGGCTGGGGAAAACTATTTCTGTTTCTAAGTCTTGTTGACTGAGGCAAGTTGAATCTCTCTCTCTCTCTCTCTTTCTCTCTCTCTCTCTCGCGCGCTTTCTCTCATCTGTATCTGCATCTGTGTCGCTTTTTATCTATCTATCTATTCTCATATATTTGAGACTTTCCAAGTAATTTCTCAATTACTAATATCTCAGTGGTTGAGATATTAGAAAACTCATAACAAATACCTTGGTTTTGTAACACTAACACTGAATGTGGAGCTATGAATTCTAGTCTGAATTCTACCATTGTGTACTTTGAGGATATTTGAAATCTAAATCCTATTTTCTGATCCATCAAATTAGGGCAGAAAATAATCCCTATTTCTTACAAGGGGATTACAAGGGATACATGCACACACACAATTTAAATACACACATATACTGTATAAAATGAATCATACTGTAAAAAGTATTTCATTTTTATGCTATTTTGGCATCCTAGAGCCCTCATTAAAAGGGACAAAGTAAAACCAATAATCCTAGAGTCTATGATTGTTATATCTGCACTGGCTATGTAGTACAGGAGAACAGTCATTCTGTTTGAGAGATTTCCCTTCTATAAAGGCAATCTCTGGGCTTCCAAAGTTTTGTTTTCTAGCCCAACCATCTGCCTCTCCTCCTGAATAACCCTTCAGGAGGAAGAGTACAGTCACTTACCTGTCTACTCACAACTGTACCCTAAGCTCATCAGGACAAAACATCAGAAAACAAAATACCAGAATCAGTATCTATACCAGATATACCTTTTATAACAGTTACTTGAAATGGGAATAAAAAGAATTGGCATTTGCTTATACTAGGGTATTTTATATTAGAGTATAAAATAGCTTGAAGTAGAACTCAATATCCTCTTGGCTTATAGCCTCGGACAACCATACCATCTTTAATTAATTAAATGCTTTGCTACCTACCATTACTTTGTTATATTATAAAATGATAATAATAAAAAAGACATTTTTACCTCTGCTTTCTGGCCCAGAGCTCTTAAAAATGTAATTTCCTAAGTAATAAGAGCATTAGGAGGATCTTTTGTTATGTTTGGTCTTTGACCCAACTTCCCAACACAGATCTCCTAAATCCCTTGGAATTTCCTGGGTGATAGGACTATCTTTTGTTCCAATGACATGACCCGTGGTGGGATCCTGGGTGGGGGCTGGTAACAGAGCGACAAGCCATGATTACAAGCTTAGAGCTTTCAGTCCTATGCCTCACTCTCTGGAGAAAGGAGAGGAGCTGGAAATGGAGTTAATAGTGGACCATGGTGATTCAAAAGTCCATAACAATCCTTGAACGATGGGCTTGGGGGAGTTTCCAGGTTAGCAAACACATCTGTGTGCCAGGAATGTGGCATATTCCAACTCCTTGGGCACAGGAACTCATGTGTATAGTCTTTCCAGATTTCACCTTATATATTTTTAAAATCTGGGTGTTCATCTGTATTCTTTAATTTACAGTGTCCTGTATTAGGGTTTCCCTGAATCCTGTGGTCTAGTCTAGCATATTATACCCCAAAAGGGGCTATGAGAACAACTGTATTACTTCACATTAGTCAGAAGTCTAGGTAATAGTCTCTTATTTGTGACTGGTGTTTGAACTGCTGGACAGGTGTGTAGAACTGAGACTTTTACTTATGAGCTGTGATGCAATTTCCAAGTACATAATGTCAGAATCCTACTAAATCTTATGATATCTATCACTGGAGAATAGCTTGGTGTGCGGGATTAATGTGGTGTAGGACATACTGGATTGAGTGGTTTGCAAGAGTTGGAAAAACTAACTGTGTGTTTTTGTTTGCTTGTTTTATTTTTATTTTTGTTTTTCTCCTTATCTCTACTGAGATAGTTCAGTCAGAAATAGATTTAATGATAGTTCCACACTTTTAAGGCTTGAGAGTCATGAGGGGAAGGAGAACATTGATGTGCACAGATTCAGGCATGAGTATATGACATGGAAAGGTACAGCAATGCTATGTAGCCCAGAAAGCTTGAATTCTATGATCCCACAACACACACACACACACACACACACACACACACACACACAGAGAGAGAGAGAGAGAGAGAGAGGGAGAGGGAGAGGTATACACATCTCAAATGGCATCAGAACTGAGAACAAATATACTTCACTATTTCATTTTGAATGCTGTCATATTTTCAGTAGACCAGAACAAAGGAAAACATGTGAGGAGCAGAAAGTGCACTGAGGGTTTTATTACTTTTGTTTGAAGTCATCCATGCTAAAGTTGATTTTAATTTAAATGTGGAGTTAGTTTACTTTGGGGGTCAGGGCGCACATATATGCTAGGACACTTGGCAATATCTTTCCTTGTGTAAAAATCTATGAGCTTGTGCACTTGGAGAAAGCCTATTTGTTAATTGTAAACTGAAATAAATTAACCAGCCAATTCAAGGATACACAGACTTAATGACAAGGACAAAAATGAACTGCTATTTTCTTTGCCTACTTCTCCTAATAGATGTAATAGAAAATTGACTTTTTTGTGCTGAAATCTAGAAAGGTTAGCCTAAATTTCTTTTCTTTTTTCTTAGGCTACCAACTTTTGTTTAGGTTTTTATTTTGAGACAGGGTCTTACTGAATTGCTAAGTTGCCTAGGATGGGCTCAAAACTTATGATCTATCTCAACCTCCCAAAGTGCTAGGATTACAGATATGCAATACATTACCTAGCTTAAATTGTTATTTTCTAGTAGTCTCTCCCCTGTAAGTAGAATTTACTTCTCTGCTTTAGACTTTGTTCTTGCACAAAAATAGTTACTTAAAAAATTAATTTTGGACTAGCATCATCATGAACTGTTATGATATGAGTTTGTTGGGTCCCCCAGAAAAATTTATGTCTGAAACCTAATTTCTTTTTTTTTTTCTTTTCTTTTTATTTTTTTATCAGGAATCAAACTTATGACTTCTCACTTGCCAGGCAGGTTCTGGGCCACTGATTCGTATCTCCAGCCCCTAAAACCTACTTTTTAAGGTAATGGGATTATGAGGTAGATCTTTTGAGAGGTGATGGCATGATGGTTGTGGAGTCCTCAGGAATGGTAATAGTTTCCTTACAAATTTGTAAGATTTCTTAAAAATCCTTTTATAGACAACAGAGAGCTAGCTTGTCACTTTCACCATAAGGAAACACAGCAGTCGGTATCGTGGAAGAGGGTCTTCATCAGATTCTGACTCCATGGGCACCTTGATCTTGGACTTCCCAGCTTCCAGAACTACCAGAAAGAAATTTCTGTGTTGTTTACAACACATTTAATTTAATGTGTTTTGTTGTAGCATCCCAAATGGAATGGTCTAAGATAAACCGTTTCCCCCTGACCTACTCTAAGTTATGCTGGCTGATACACTCCCTTTTTTTAGGGAAACTTATTAGAGAAAGGTCTTGCTTTTACAGAATTGCTTTATACAACTAAAAAATTGCAAGTAAAGGAAATATTTGGAGGTTGCATCTCTGTATCCCTTATGAACCCCACTAATAAACTCCCTGTATTGGCATCTTCACAGCTGCAAGAGGTACTTGGGAGAAAGTGGCCATGTGGGCCCTGCAGGACATCCCTTACTAGCACCTAACCCAACCCTAGCTGTGTTCGGCTTTTTGTTTGGTTTGGTTTTATTCTGTTTTGTTGTGTTTGATTTTATTATATCTGATGGCATGGGCAGTCATTTTGAAGATAACAAAATACATTGTAGTAGTCAATGTTGATTTCCTATTATCTTGTTTTGAAGTCCTGTATCACTTTCACTGGTTTGTTTTGATTGGTTTTACTCTACTGTGTTTTGTTTGATTTTATTATGACTGCTGGTATAGGCAGCTATTTTGAAGATAAAAAGAGGCATTATGGCAGCCATTGTTGATTTCTTACTACCTTGTTTTGAAGTCCTGTATCACTTTCATTGGTTTGTTTTGATTGGCTTTATTCTGTTTTATTTTGTTTGGTTTTATTCTCTTTTAAAATAATAAAAAAGAAATAACAAACCATCATTAGCCCACTCACAAATAGGTATGCCTGTGGGCAATAAATGATCCTGTAAATTCTGTAGAAAGGGAACCAGAGTTACAATGTCTACTGTTAAGGCCCATATAACTAAATTCTTAGACTTAGAACACAGATTTGTACATTTAAGAGTATTTCTGAAGCCTAGAGGAGCCTTGAATGTAAGGTTTTCTTAATAATGAGATCCTCACATAATTTAAATCTCTTTAAATCATTTGACTGTATAGCACTGCCACTATGAAGAATTCTTACTACAGGACTTCATGGAGTTACATATTATTGACCATATAATGAGGTAATCCTGGTCCTTTTGGTAATTAATGTCTTTAGGACAGATCCAAGATTGAAGTCCATTGTCACAGGTCAAGTTCTAACCAGCAACTATATTTTGTAATGAGCGATACATAGCTGAGGTTGGAGATTAAGATTTTTTTTTTCCAACTGACACAGCTTGACACAAGCTTTAGACTGCTAATTCATGGGTTCTATGCACATTTCCATGTGGACGTCCTTGGACCTCTAGCTCATTCTAGATGTAGTAGCAGTGTTTCAAAGGTGCTTTAACAACCTGCAAATTCTACATTTTTATGTGTCAAAGCTATCCAGATACAGCCTGTCCTATGACACATGGAAGAAAACAATCAATAGCAACATAGATGGTGAGCTGGGAATCACTCTTCTGTTCCAGCTACCTAGATAGTTGAAACATTCAGTTGCAAAATGACAGCTTCCCTTGCCCTTTGTTTGCCTGAAATTGTTTGACAGTTCCCACTACCGACTTCATGATTCTTCGCTGCTATATAGGTTTAACCTTCACAGGACAGAGCTGGGTGCATGTTCACTTCCTTTGTCTCAGACATTCTTTTCAGTTGGAGGTGGCTGACTTTTGGCTTTTGTGAAAAGGTAGTCTTCTGAGTGGCTCATTGAATAGAAAACCATTTTAGAAGTCTGCCAAACACCTAGATCAGCCAGCCTTACTCTATTCAGTCCAAGGAACTTTGACAAGTTGCTATACAGAAAAGCAGTCTTTTGGAGGCAAAACTGCTTGCAAGCTCTGCGCATCAAGTCCCATGGAGGGCAAAACACCAGCTGCCTGAATACCCTCTTGGGCTGTGTCTCCAGGAATAGAAAGGACTCTTTAGTTTCAGCAAAGAGAGCTTTGCCCTAGCTAATCCAAATGCCTCTCAGTTGGTCGATCGAAATATCCTCTGACCCAATAAGCTTGCACAACTTTTCCCAGCTAACCTCTGCCCAGGGAGAGGTCAATAAAAAACCAGATGCAAATAAATTAGCATTCATCACTGCTGACCTAGTATAAATATTTATAAGGGAAAGATGTAGCGATTTTTGAGTGATACCATGATCTGGACCCCACATAAACAGTTAAAAACAGCCATACTTGAGATATTGCACTTCGCATTTTTTTTCCATTTCACATCACTATAATCACCTAATAAATATTTAAATGGACCCATTTGCTGTAACTATAAAAGAACCGTGTAAACTTGTTGTCATCTAGACACATTAGCTGTGGTGGAGTCAATGAATTTCAGCAGTCACTTAATATCACAGCCACTAGCTACCTTAAAACTGCCAGCGACGGCCTGCCAGGAAGCTACCGTAACAGCCCGCTCACTGCCTCCCCAAGCAAGACACGAGCTTCATTATGAATGCGAGCATTGCTTCTCTAATTAGGCCTGGGAGAAGTTTAACAACCATCCTACAGTCTTGCTGCTGACAAATATAAAAATAAAGCCTTGTTCGAATTAGCAATGTGAAGTGAGAAGGTCTAGAAGCACCAACTGTCTGAGAGGCCCTGAAACAGTTCTAATCTATAGTGAGGTTATTTTGGTTCATAAACTGCTAGTATGTTACCTGCAGGAGGTCTCCCCTGTAAAATGAATTATAGTAAGCTATATGTGATAATTAACCATGCATTAGCAAATATCTGGAAACAGGGAGGCTCTGTTTTCTCTGTATTTTGACTAATAAAAGCATGAATTTGTTCAACAAATGATCATTTAGGTTGTGGAATTCTAACCGTATTGGAAGCACACAGTGAGCAATACAACATTGTGCTGGTCTAAGGGTTTCCTTACCCAAACAGGCTGCTTAATAGGCTGCCTGCATACTATGATGCTATTCACAGACCTAAAAACCACAGCAGTGAGAAGACAAATACAATATACATTTAAAATAATATGAACCTTGTGCTCTTATTTACTTTAAAATCACCCTATATGTGACAATTAAAAAAAAAAAACCACGGATGAATTTCTATTTCAGAAAGCAACCTTATATTTCATTTAAATAATTTAAAAACAGCTCCCACCACTTTTCAACAATTAAAAAAGTACATATAATTTTTTTAAAAGACTGGTTTTCTAAGAGTTTTCTTTAAGAGGTTTTAAACATGATTCAAAAATGAAAACTAAATCAACAGCCTTGAAAAGACAACACTATTTTCTGAATTATTTAACTCATGAGCTGAAAGGGTATAAAGCAAGTAGCACATATAGGGATCGGTGACTTTGTAAGAAGTGTTTTGGGTGCTGAAGTCAGATTAAGGAGGGGGGCTGGGCACTGCACTGAGGAAACAGAATCCTGGGAGATGTATAAGAGGGGTGTCGCCTCTAATTATTAGGGCCTTTATGGAGACAGCAGTTCAGGTGTTTCCAAAGGTATATGGGGCTACATGGCACAGGTTTTGTAAGCAGCCTGCTAGCAGAAGCGGGTGGCAATAATGCCTTCAATTTACACACCATTGCCTTGTCCTGCAGGACACTGATTTCTTCTTTTCCCTCTAGCCTCCTAACCTCACAGCTAACATGCATATTTATATGTAGCATATATAAACACACGCACACATACTCACACAAATCTAAAAATAACCCAGACAGACCACGGAGGCAGCTTCAGTTTTTATCCCAAATAGGTGGCCAATAGTTCTGCTTTAAATAGCCCATCCAAATCCATCAATAAGTTGAGGTTATTTCTTCTAAGCAGTTTCAAGAGTTTATATGTTTATGTCTAAACGTGTTCCATGGGATATTCATAGCTGATAGCTAAAAAGGTGCTGTGGTCAGATATATATGAGAATCCCTTGATTGAGTAAATTAATATAGGCTTCTTTACCACAGGACTTTCAGAGTCTTTACTATCATCTTGGGGGATATTGTCCCAGTGTAAACACTACCAGTTTTGATTGGAAAGAGTATCTAGGTTTTTATAAGTTTCACCAATGATGCAGAGATCTTCTTGAAGATGAAGGAAAAGGAAATTACTACAGGACAACACTGCCTATGGTCAATGGAAGATTGTCTGGTCCTAAGTGAGGTGGGTGCTTTCTAAGTTTGATTAATGGGTGACCTTTCTTGATTATCAAATCATCCTACAGTTGCAAGCCATTCACCCACCTCAGGGTCTGCAGGAAAATCATAAGGCAAACATGTTTTGTCATTTCCCTGAAGAATCTTTTTTCCATTCCATGCCACATCATGGCGCAGTAGTTTTCATCTCTGAGCACCTACCCTCCTGGAGGGAACAGGTGGCCATTAGCTGACAGGAGATAGGTAAAACACACCCTCATTCTACAAGGCCTTTCCATTTCTTTTTAAGTAAAAATTCCCCCATTTTTTAAAACCTTTCAAAATATTAAGTGGTTAGAATATTGATTATAATCTGGGAAAACAGAAATATTCAAGTTGAATAAAGGTCCTGAAAGGGGAAAAGGGGAGACTGCTCTTGCTGAAAGGAAACCCAGTTTTGGCTCTGTGCTTTTGTGCATTGCATGACAGTGGTTTTGGTGTAATAACCCTGAGATCCTCACTGAACAGAAACACATAGGATGCTTCAGTCCCCAGCAAACATTCTCAGCGGTGGTGGTATAAGCATTACCTCCATTTTTTAGACCTTGGTCCTCCCCTCTCCATCTCTCCATTTCCACAGTTTTCTGGAAAACTAAGAATTTTTGTTTGCATTCTTGAGTATGATTGAAATTGTATCAATGGGTGATTGGAAGTTTTCATTAATGACTTCAAATCATGTTAAAGTGATCACAGGGGTCTGGGACTAAGCGGAAACACACACACACACACACACACACACACACACACACACCAATGAATTGGTCCTCATTTGTATTCTCTTGTCTGCTAGAAAGGGCTTAGGTTTGAAATCCATCTAATAGAACTGGATTCAGTTCCTACCTCTGCCACATACTACAGCAATGCATATACCCACCCCAAGCCTCCATTTCTTTATGTACAAAATTTTAATAATAAAATTTATGCAAAGTGCTTGGAGTTCAGTAAGAATCTGGTTCCCTCTCACCCTTGCCTCATAGTATCCAATACAATCCTTCCACACTTAAACACTTGAGATGCGACACAATGTGCATCTTGCTTCTGTGCCCCTTTTAAGAGGTAGAAAATCTTCAGCATATATGCTCCAATAAATATTACTTTTTGAGTTTTTATGATAGTGATGCCAAAGTATTGTGAAAAGCAACCATTTTTGCATTTATCCCACTTAATCTCAAGAACTTCCCTATAATTTGGGAGATTGCAATTTTAAATCAAAAAAATTTTTTTTGTTTAATCCCTGGTAACAAGAATGGTTTCTTTCACCCCATTCTACTTCAATCAGAACCAATGTTAAAGCCGGTGCCGCCTTCTGCACGATCTATTCATCAAAATGGTCTTAGTAATTGGGTTCCGGAGCAAGTGCTAAGAGTGCCCCCTTTCGGTCCTTGGAGGCTTTACAGCTCATCGGGGAGACCGAGGTGTAAAGCCTCCTTTAGGATCCTTAGGAGCAAATTCAGGGTTATTTGTGTCTCTTACTGTTGTGTCCCCTGCTCGGTCTGTATGTGGCTTTTACATTCCTTAATAAAGTAATAGACATGAAAGAATTCTGTGGCTGATGCCAGCAGCCACAGAGAACACCAAGTCTAAAGTCAGCTAAAGGTAAACATATGGAGCCATCCAAGGAATGCGGCAATAAAAATTGGAACATATGACAGCGCCTCCCCTCCCCCCTCCCTTTTTCTGGGATAATTGAGTCAGGGTGGGGGCTGGAGTATCTCTTTGCAGACAGCATGGCTTCGTTGTAATCTGCTGTCATCTAGCAGGGAGAGCCAGTCAAAGAATCTTTCAAGAAACCCTCCCCACCCCCAACTATTCAACTACCAAAAATCTTTCAAATCAAATCCAAAGACAATTATTTATTTTCCAGACTTAATTTAATAGCAAAAACACCCCTGGAGGACTGAATGTGGTATTTGACTTTTATTTGGGCCACTCTGGGCATCACCAGCAGCTTTATTCTCCAAAGTGTGACTTTGCAGGGAGCTCATAGGCTCTCAGAGCTGTCCAGGGGCGCTGGCTGGCATCCTCACTCCCCATGCAACAGCAGCCCTGAGCCAGGCCAGAGACAGCACATAAATAATGCTCCTCAGTGCAAATGTGACTCTGTATTTTTTCTCTGTGGCTCAGACTCTTCATTCTCGTGGAGGGAAAACATGACCCTGGTCTGTCCCCAGACCACCTTCCCAGCCTTGTCTGACACCATCAAGGCCCCACCACCGGCCTGCTCTGCCCTGACATGTGGGGTCACTTGGTACTTATCCTCTTGTTCTGCTTGGCTCATGCCATGACCTATGTCTGGACAACCCTATCTCTACCTGTAGTACTAGGCTTAGAAACACATGCTACGGCTTCAAATCCTGCCTTCATTACTGAACACCTGCATGTTCCAGAGAAAGCAAGCTGGCTCTCTGTGCCTTTCTTGTGCCTCCTTGTCTGTCAACTGGAAACTTTTGCAGGACCACTTACTCCGTGAGACTATAGTGAGTATGAAGTGAGCACATGGCTTATGCAGCATTTGGCAGGTAGTATGAAGTCAGTAACTTACAGTTATCGCTGTAATTATCAGTAATCATGGGAATTCTACTCCTTCTAGAGACAGATCTACTTCATTTCCTTCAAGAAACTTTCAGAGAGTCTACTTTTCCCATCAAAGTCTTCTTTTCATTCAGTTGTCCTGCCATCTCCTTGGTTTCTGTTACCTTACTATGCTTGTATTAGTCAGGCTTGAAATAATTCAATTCAGTTAGTAATGATTTATTCAGTTCATAGCAAAGCATATCACTAGAGACACCAAGAGGAACTAGATAGACAAGCTCCCTCTGAGAAGTCAAAGATGCAAGAGAACAGAGGAGACCAAGGGAAACTGTACTGCCCAGGTTGCAAGTACACATTTTGAGATATATATATCTTTGTATATATGCATTGAGTGGAGGGTGAAAAAGGAAGGAGAGATCAAAATGAGTCAAATGGATCAGGAAAGGCTTCCTGGTAAACACTGTATGTGCACTGAATCCTTCAGGCTTTGGGAACTTCAGGATGAGGAAAAAGGAAAGGAAGAGTAAAGAAGAGAAATAGCTCTATCAGACAAGTGACTGGTCATTTGCATCTGTCTGCTCACCTAGAAAGTGAATCCCAGGAAGCCAGAGGTCATTTCAGAAGCCATGTCTCCTTGCCATTATGTGTCTTAGGATGTCCCACTGAGGCCAGGAAAAGGCAACCAAGAGCAGTGGTGGGCAAAACCTGGGGGGACTGAGAACATGGAGGGGGTAGAGTATTAAAGGCAAACCACTCATCCCAAGGGAGGGCCAAATACTCTAGAACAATCCAGCTGATATTCTAATCTACCAATTCAAATCCAAGCATCAAATGGAGTTCATTTGCATAATGACTATTCTACCAAAAGTAAGGGGAGTTTTTCCGAGCCTCTGGTTGGGACAATAGAGAATGAGCTCAGCTCTGGGTCAGAGGTCCAGGGTCTGGGGTCCTGGACAAGAAGGTATAGGGTAGATTTGAAGCCTGACTTCAATTCCAGCAAGTACCCATCCCAGAGACCTAGGCACGTAGCAGGCTGAGAAAACCAGTTCCTTGTGGGTCAGGTTACTTGGGTGACTGTGGTATCCAATGCAAGCAGCCACAGTTGTAGGCTGACATGCTGAGTCTTATAGAAACTGCGGCTAGAATGTACACTCACGCTGCTCAAGGGCTTATCATAGAGGTGGCGTGGATTTTGCAGGCATCAGACCTTGACCGAGATCATTAACACTGTGACTGAGAAAATCACTCAGCACCCTCAGGCTCACTGCTTTCATCTGCCAAAGGGGGGAAATTAATACACACTATGTTAGCATCAAACGAGACAAGTATATAAAGGGTCTGAAGCATAGTTCTCAGACCACTAATACATCTATGCACCTGTTAAGGATGCAGAGTTGCAAGGCTCACCCCAGATTTATTGAATAAGAATCTGCCTTTTAACTAGATGCTCTCCAAATCATTCATATACATCTTCAGGTTTGTTAAACACAGAATTAGAGGAGCATATGATTGAAGTTTGTGCACAGACTTAGAGCATGCTCTCCTGCTTCCATATGGTGGACCTGGTCTCCTGATCAGCACATGTGGCCAATGATCAGTCTAGGCTCAGCAGAAAAGATGTTTTCAGGGGTCTTCCTGATGCAGAGTTTCAGTGGGACTCACTCTGCCATGGAATCCCTCCTGTAACATTTTTAGACTGGCAGTGACTTGCACAGTATTGTACACATGTGTGTGTGCACTTGCACACATGTGCTCACTCACACATATAATCTACACTTGGCTTTCAGTAAAAGCCAAATTTGATTTGGTAGTTAGTAAGCAGCTAGGTCTTTCCCCTTCCTCCATCTTTTTGACTCATTCCTTCAATTCCCAACCTACTATATCTTATGATTTCACACTTTTGAATTTGTGTTTCACTCTGTGGATTGCTAGCTATTGAACACAGTACAGTTGTCTTGATTCTCACTGGACAGAGGCCCATGTTGTCTGCTAGGGTGGAAATCCTCTGGGTGCTTTTGAGAGGCCTTGGTGAGGCTCTGTGTAAATGAGCAAAACAGAGTCCATGAGTAGCCTCCCTTATTTCTGCTCTAGCCACCTGGTGGTTCCAGCATAACAGAACCTCCATCCTGCCAATCATTCTCATTGATTAAAATTCTATTTTGTTTTGTATTGTATTGTATTGTATTGTATTGTATTGTATTGTATTGTATTAGCCCAAATCTGCCTAAAATGCCCAGGGCAGGAACTGTGCTGTGTTCCCAAAGTTTACTGATGGAAGATATGAATAGCCTCTTGAGCCCACAGTGAGGGGAGCAAAGAGTTAAAAGCATGAACTGCATAATGCAGTTAGTGGATTTGGTGCTGCAAAAAGCCTTGAGCTGCATATGTAATCATATGTTGTATCATCTTGAGCATGTTAATTATCCCACCCAAGTCTGTTTCCCTATGTATAAAGTGGGGCAAATTATGGTACAGGACTTTACGATATTTTCCAAGTAATATGCTTAGTATAATTCCTGGCACATAATAAGTACTCAATAAATGTTTGCTATTAATATTAGGCTCACCTTATACAAAGAGGTTACTCTCTGCCCTCTTTTCCCATTTAATAAGCAAACAGACAGCTCAGACTTGGAATAGAGTTCTGGTGAGCTCCACCCAAATGAAAGCCAAGTGGTGCCTCATAATCCCTGAAAAAACAACAGGTAACCTCCAAACTACACACCCCAAGAAGCCAAGACCAATGCTCTAGTGCCCATTAGTCCCTGTCTGGCTTTCTATAGGAAATGGACCACTTTTTTCAGCAACTATGATTTATGGATTATTAGACTATTTGATTTGTTTTCTCTTTCTTTCTGATGACCAGAGGACCTTGTTAGCACCTCCATTAGCATCTGGTTAGAAAAGGAAGAAGTAGGGGAAAGTTTCAGTAGTCTCAAGCAGGAGAAAAGAGTAGAAGGTAAATTAAATTTCTAAATATTTAATTAGTTAGTTAATTTATTTACTTATTTATTGCTGGAGTTCTGAACTTGAGATGTAGACAAGCATGACCTAAAGTGATCTATTCACGACCACATGTTTACTAAAACACTGTCACATGCAACTATGCTTCTTGTCAAGAAGGAGGTAGAAGAACCAAATTACATGTGGGGTCAATGACAAATTTACACATAACAACACATTCATGATACAGAAGTAGAGCAGCCACAACAAGTTATATCACAGTCACAATTCATCCCTGGATTCCAGGTTCCTCATCTGTAAAATAAGAAATTAGATGTGATAGAGTTACAGATTTCCAAGGCTGAAAGGGACTACAGTGTTCTTCCATACTAACATTATTTTCTATTATCTCCAATGCCTAAAAACTATCATTTAAATTATATTTTCCTAGAAATCTGTATCCCTGTAGCTTTGCTATGTTGACACTATTTCTGAAAGCTTTGTAAATCTGTCAACACTAAGAATGGCCAATTTCTGGTGGTAGATTCTTCTTCCCAATTTTGAGAAAGGTAATCGATTAGGTGGCCAGACCTGGTCTTTAGTTACCAAGCATTGGTAAGGCTGTGTTAGTTGGTAAAGTTCCTTTGTCCTGGTGGCAAACAACCACTGTCCAGTCTACCTCCCTCCACCCTCAGTATTGCCCTGAAATTCCAGCACATTCCAAGAAAGCTCTCAAAAGGGATCACCATGCAGGAGCCAGTGCTTAATTTCTTGTACAGCAGAGGGTCTGCTGCCATTGTCCCTTCTGAGGGACAATGATCTTTGCTTATTGCTGTGCTGATTGCTTATATATTTTCATATAACCTCTAAATGACCTTTGATTTTCTGAGTCATGTAGAATGAGGCAGAGTATCTCCCTACAAGTATCTGGAGACAACTATCCAACACTTAATACTCTCACGCTCTGAATTGCTGGTTTACTGATCACTTCTCCCAACCGTGTATCTTTCCCTTTCTTTGTCTCCCTTTTCTCTCTCCCTCTCTCCACTCCTCTGAACGTGTTCCATTTGATGAAGTCTGAATTGTATGGTAGAATAGAAAAAACATGCCTTATGATGATGCTTTTACTTCTAGCAATACAGCCAAAAATAATGATTTCAACTGTATCATCTCTAAGCTCTAAGAGACTCATCGGATATACAATTCTGAGAAGTGAAAGACAGGCAAACAGGTGTTACTTGAGTGGCTAGCTGAGCATGCTCAGCTCTTGGGAGAGGAGATCATTAAGAGCTTGGGCATTGGTTCTCTGGAGGATGCAGCTAGAAAGAACTTTGAGGGAGGGCTGAGGAAGGAGATGATTATAAATGAGCAGAACTCTATGAGCAAAGAAGAGGAAAAAGAAGCAGTTTCAGGGTGGCTCTAGGGAGTAAGGAGTAGGACATACCATTTTGAATAAGAAAGAAAGCATGGGGGGATTACAAAGGCAAAGGGGCAAGGCTGGGGCATGTGGGTATTATTTTCCTAATGATGTGGAGTCAAGACTTTTGTATTAGCTGGGTAGTGATATGATCAAAGTGCAGTTCTGAGAAGATTAATAACTAAATGCTATAAGACAAAAATAGAGGGCTTGGATATGAGTTAAAATGTCAGGAAAAAAACATGAATTCAGAAGGCATTAAAAAGTTGGAATAGTGCTGACTAAATGGATGCTAAGAGAGTGTGTCGAGGACAGAGACTGTAGGAATCAAGATGCTGGTGTCCATCTGAGTTTACAGGAAAGAAAGAAAAAAGTGGCAAAATGACAGAGGGATTATTCAGTAAATTCAGTTCGCAATGACAAGTCAATTCACTAACCTAAATTCAAGGTAATCTGAAACTATCATTTGAGATATCAAGAAGACAGATTACGTTGTGAAATATGTATATTCTAAAATGTTCTCTATCAGGGTAAATTGCTCATTGTATTAGTTGGCTTTCTTATTTTTTCCTTTCAGATTTTCATTCTGATCCAAGTTTATCTAACAGGCCTGTAGTAACCAGGTGCTAAAAGAGGTTGGAGAGTCTTATGGCTTGGATTCAACTAGTAAAGACAGGACCCAAGATTGCCAAAGGACCACTAGAATCCTAAAAGAAATTAAGGTTAACCGCATGAATAAAATTATGTTTGTCCTGCCTGGTGGGTGACAAGAAAATGAGCATGGGAGAAGACTAGAAAGTTTGGATTAAGAAAGGGAGGAATGGAGGGTAGAAACAGATTGATCTAAGCAGTGTAAGTCCAAGGCTGTGAATGGAGGGTTGATGGGAACTCCCCCTTATGGAATGATAATGACTAAATAGTAGGTGATTAAAAATATGGCAAAGCAACGTGATTTTTAAAAAAGGCAAATTTATGTTGAAGGAATGAAGACCTGTTGATGACAGACAAATGAAATATCACCTGAGAATTACTCTTAGGGACCAGAAACCCTAGGTAGCTATTTGAAAATCAGATTAATGGATACCACATCCTGCCAGCAGTGAACACATAAGAAAGAAATAGTTGACTAACACAAATCACCAGCCAGGGGTGTGAAATAATAAATTCTGCCATGTTTTGGGAGCTGGCTATGTACTGTACCAGGTGTGATGAGAATGGTTCTCAAATGTTATTACTCATTGCTACAGGAATCCTGAAAGACAGGATGAGGAAACCAAAGTGTAAAGCAATTTAATAACTTGATCTGCACATGAAAGATCCAGGGCATAACTAATGCTTTCCTAATATTCCACATTTAGTAAAAATTTCAACATTTTCTCATTCTGTACACTAAGAATACAGACAAAGCTATAAAGGTACAGTTGAATTCTGAACATGTTATTACATTCATAATTTGCTGAATTCTTCCCAATAGAATTTGTTTATTTTAGTATTTTCTATCACAGATAGAGCAAACCATGTCCTATCCCTGCTGATCAGTGCTCAGGCTTATCATTTTCTATCAAGCATACTAAACATGATATGACCTTTTCTGTCACCATTCCATCCTTTTCTCCTAGCCTGGTGTTCTCTCCCATATACTCTAACCCCAGCTGTCCACTGCCAAATCCTTCAGTCCAAAGCACCTTTACCCCTTCTGATCTGCGAGTGGCATTTAGACCCGTTGACAGCTCCCTTCCAAGAAATATGCTTTTCTGTTGGCTTCAGAAACATTGCAAACTCTTGGTTTCCCTCTTACTTGGCTGCTTTTTCTTGCCTCATTTTACTTCAACATTTCAGTAAATGTCAGAGTTCCTCAGGATCTAATCCTAGAGGTCTTCTCTCACTATTTTTTTTATTTTCTCCTAGGAAATTGTGCCCATGATTTTAATTACTATCTGAGTCTCAAATGTACATATTGAATCACATCTCTGTTTGAAACTCCTGATCTATATATCCAACTGTTTGTTTACCTGGGTTATAGATCCCTGAGGATCAATACATGCAAAATTGAAATAACCTCATAACTATTCTTTCTACCTCCCTGAACTTCCATTTTCTCTATATCAGAAAAATAGGCCAGTTGTTCTCTAGTCAGAAAAGCTTGAAAACTTTTTGTGATGACTTTCCATCTCAAGTTATAAGTTCATTGAGAACACAGAACAGATCTCTTGCTTATGGCAGTGAACTCAGTATGCCACAGGATATACCAGGCAGAGACTGACTGGTCAGTCAATATTTGTGAAGTAAATAAACAAATGAATAAATGATATAATTGATCATTTTCTTATCATTTCTACTATTGCTCTTCCAGTAAAAGCTACTATTATTTCTTGCTGGTCTACCCGCCTCAGAGGGTTGCTAGGAAGATTAAATGTATGTTCACACAGGTAAAACACTTGAACAGAGCCTAGAGCATTGTAAGTCCTAAAAAAAATTCTAGAAATCATCATCACAAGCAGCAGTAGTTGTCTTACAAATACTGGTAAGAAACATAATCAAATGCACATTACAGATTCTAAAACATAAATATATCTATTTAAGTTTGGGGTAGAGATTTTTCTATGCAAACTAGATATTACAAAAACATATTCAAAAATTGAATGCCTGTGTGGAACAGTTGAAACTCTTACACATTGCCAGTGGGAATGTAAAATAGTGTGGCTGCCTTTGAAAGCAGTTTGGAAAACAGTTACTCAAAGAATTAAATTAGATTTACCATTGAATCCAACATTTCCTCTCCCACGTATGTATTCAGGAGAAATGAAAATAGACAGCTATAAAAACCTGTACATGGTCATCTCGGTAGCAGAATGCATAGTAACAGATTGTCATAGTAGCACCAAAGTAGATCCTGAGTTTGGCTCTGTGGTTTGGGCAGCTGTGTGTTCTCAGATAAAGTCACTTCTCACTGGGTCTTGGTTTCTCTTCTACACAGTGAAGTTTTTCTACTGCATGGCCTTTAAGATGTTTTTTCTCTACAGATATTAGTTTGCAATTAGGAAATAGTCATTTTTCTCTGGTTAACTGGACCCTAAAGAGGACCCACGAGCTTCCCACCTATAACTCTTTACATTTGACCTGCTTTTATTCTACAGGTTCACTATGGTTCCAACTATTCGCTGTGCAGTGACTTTCTCTTTCTCCCTGTGGCTATGTGGCTATCGCTTTGATTTATGATAATAGCAGTGTAACATTGTTGTCATTACTATTATCATGCCTAACTTTTATAGAAGCCAACACTTGTATTTCAGGCATTGTGTTCGGTGAAGATTAGAAGTGCACTGTATTAATACAACAGTCCTATCAAGAGAGCAATGTGAACAGACTTACTTTACAGGTGAAAATACTGAGATGCACAGTGGTCATATGACTTTTGCACAATTCCACGGTACATGTCTGGACATGTGGTCAGAGGTTGTAGAGCCTGGATCCATGAGCTTTTGCCTTTCCTTCCTTTCTTCTTTCCTTCCTTTTCTCCTTCCCCTTTCTTTATACCTCTCCTTCTTCCTCTCCCTCTCCTTCTCTTTCTTTGTCTTTTTCTTTCTTGACAAGGTCTCACAATGTAATCCAGGGGCAAGCTGGCCTCGAGTTCATGATCCCTCTGTCTCAGCTTCCTAGATTCTGGGTTTCAAGTGTGTGCCCCCACATCTGGCTCCATGGGCTTCTTTTCTACACAAAGTGTGACAAGCTTAACAGAGCTCTTTCTATGTTTTCATCTTGCTTTTAACACAATAAACAATGTCTAAGAAAAGGAGGTGATCTAGGGCTTCTTTATTTACATAGTGCATGCAGACCTGAGTTTAAATTACCTCATTTTATTTCATTGTATAGGTTCAGTATGGTTCTAAATATCTACAATGAAAAACTGAAGATTCATTATGTAAAATGCCTAAAGAACAGGTTGGGTCCACTTCCTTCTGAAACAAGGAAATGCAACTGATACTAGGCATGGAATGCAATTTTCTATCTACTAGGTTGGTAAAAATGAAACGGTGGGTCATATTCTCTGAGGGTGAAGGCATCACCACATGCATTAGCACAACAGCGTAAACCAGCAGGCTCTTCCTAAGGACAATGCAATCATTTTTGACACTGTCAAAGTTTAAGTTGTACATGTGGTTTAGCTCAGTTGATTCCTCTTTGAGGAAGCAGCATTTATATTTACAGATGAGAATGTTAAGCTGCAGAAGTTGTATAACTTGCCCGTAGTCCCTACAGAAGCACCACATACTATAGAAATATTACAGAAACACACACATTATATACACAAATCCACATATACATGTGCATATATGTGTAACTATCTGAAACATTTGTGACAGTGAAGAAATGGACATCATCCAAACCCTAGCAATAGGAGAAAAGTGAAACAGACTATGGTAATCGATACAATGGAAGACTATGAAGCAAATTAAAGGAATTAAATGAATTTGTATCTGTTGGCATAGAAAAATCTCCAGGATATTTTCTTATGTGGAAAAACATCTTACTGTCTCTGTATATTCTTGCAGTTTTTAAAACATACTATGTCACAGATAGACATCTGTCATTCCTAGTCATTTCTGGAAAAGGAAGGCAATAGATTAGACTTGAGTGCATGGGTTAAAAAGGGAATTTCACTTTTTATATATATTTGTTCTATCTGGATATTTCATAATCAACTGTTACTTTAATAATTAACAAATAAAAATGAGAGAGAATAAAAAAGACCAGTGGCTACAGGGATTTGATTTTAGTGGCATTCAGACTAGATCTTCACATTTAGTGACTCAGAAGCAGTAAATCATATTAAAGTAGCGACCACAGCTAAACTTCTGTCTTCCCCACACTGGAGCAAGGCCATCTTTTAGTAAGCAGTGCCCTCAGGAATGATCTTACCATGTGTTTTAGCATGGGAACAAGCTCTAGCATTATACAATGCATAACTCCCCTTGATTGGGTAAAAATGACCTCTTGACTTAACAAAAGACACTATCCTACATTGCAGTAGTGATTGTCCTAAATTCTGAATAATTTATACATCACTGTAGCCATTTTTTTTTTTTTGGTGTTTATGGATAAAACTTTGTATGAAGGAATGTACTCTTTAGGGCAAAGAAAATTTCATCTGTAATTAGCTACTTGAGTTTTGTCTTAAATTTAAATTAAAAAGATATAGCCCAGTCACATTCCCTTGATTCACACCATAGATTTCTCCCTCTGAATACTATCTTTATCTTTGGCTCAGGCGCTTTGCTACTCAAATAGCAGCCATTCTGTCCATAATGATTTCAAGTGCTCTTTTGATTTAATGGAATGTATTCAGTGAGTTATGCCACTAGAGATTTTCTATCATTTTTAAAAGATGTACTTCATTATGATTTTAGCTATACTTAATAACTTCAGCATTAATTGTCAGACTCTTTTGCTTTTGTCCAACACTGTGGATTTTCATTTACACCTATTTAAAAAAAAATAGCTACGGGAAGAGTCAATTAAATTAGAATTATAAAATGTGTCAGTAAAAATGACATCTTTGTTTTGTTTGCTTGTCTGTTTTATTTTTACTTTGGCATGTGCATGTATCAAGGGGTTTGTCCCTATTAAATCCAGTTTTTTCTATAACAAATGTTTTCTGCCAATTATTTGTTTTGTCTGGAATGTTTGCTTGTGTTGCTTTTAGGTATGTTGTGCATGGCCTTGGCAAAAAGCAATAAATATGATCATATTTCAAGGAGAGAAAAAGACTTGCGGCTCACCAGCAGAGGCAGAGGGACTGTGAGCAGCTACTCAGGGGTGTTTGGTTGGTCTGTTGGATGCACACCTGGGGGAAAACAGGTTCAGTTAACCAGGGAGAAAGCTATTATGCCTTACTGCGAGATGAAGGTGGGGTGGGGGGTGCACAGATAGAAATGGGCAATGTACCAGGAACCAAAGATTTAGATTCCTTCCAGTGAAAGGAAAGAAGAAAATGAATTCCTATGGAAGTTTGAGAGGCCAGGTGGCTGAAGAATAAGGGGAGTGGGCCAGATGAATTAGACCAAGAGCTGAACCAAAACTTTGAGGAAAAAAATAAAGAGCAAACTCACCCCAGCAAGTTGGGATGGCCAGTCAGGGCCCCGAGGCCTCCAGGCTCTTCCCTGAAGCCCCAGCTGGAGGCCGCCCAGCCAGCTCTGTTTGGAGTCCCCTCACCATGGTTCCCAACCAGGAACTGGGAGATCTGTGCTTTCTCTGCAAACACGGCTGCTGTGGTGGCAGGCTGGAGTGAGGCAAGCGGTCACTGTGTGTGCAGGTGGCATGCCCTCTGCTGGGAGTGTCCTAATAGGAGGTGAGGAGCCTGATATTTAGGCTGGGGATTTTTCCCTACCCCTTCCTGGGGACTGCGATAGAGCCAGTAATGCAAGGTGGTGTAAAGGAAAACATTCAAAACAGATAACTGTACTCTGACTTTACTCTTGGCCTTCACTCATTCAAGTTGGCCTTCATTCATTCATTCATTCATTCATTCAACATGTGCTTACTGAGTATCTATCTATTACTTACCAGGCAGTAGGCCTTGGGATTATAATAGACTAGTCAAAGACAGAAAGTTATGACTGAATTGGTCATTAAATGGAGGAGACAAACATTCTTCCAATAATTTTCAAGTAAAGAATTGCAACATGTGATAAAGGAAAGGTTCCAGCAATTTCAGCATTGACTAGTATGAGGGTTTAGAAAGGAACATGGAGGGATGTGTAGAATTAATTCCTTCACCCATCACAACAACCCCAGATAATCACTTATTTGGACTGCTGACAAATAATCCCAGTTCTCTCTTCCTACTTTATAATAGGATCGTACTGCACCTCTACCTCCTCGTGGTTAGGTATGACCACATGGCTGGCTTTAGTCCATCTACGGGGGGTGGTGGGGAATTAGTGTGTCATGTTTCCATAGAGACAATTAACTTCTGGTATTTGAGTTCAAGCTTTTCTACTTGTTTTCAGCTGTTCTGATTATGGAAGGGTGTAACTCAGTGATTGTCAACCAGGGGTGTTTTTGATCTGCAGAAAGTTTTGTTTGTTACACCTGATGAAAGCGTGCTTCTGGCAAGTAGTCAGTGGGCAGAGGTGCTGATGAATATCTTACAATGCAGAGGAATACTTGCATATCAAAGATTATCTGGCTCAAGAAGTCAACAGTGCTGCAGTAGAAAAGCCCTGATCCATCTAGATGGAGCATCCATCAGTCCATATTCCTGAGTAACTCCAAAGTGCAAGTCCCCTCTGCTCACCTGAATTGAGCATGCTTAAAAAGTCAACCTTTGTTATACTGAGCTGCTGATAAATATGAGATGCTTGTTACTCCAGCATGAGCTCATCTATCCTAATACATGGCAGATCCAATGGTCATTCCCATTCTATAATCAAGAATATAAGAGATGCCAATAAATAACCCAAGGTAACACACTAAGCAGAGTTACAATTTTTATGTAGATCATCTAGACTCTGAAGTCCATGTATTAACCACCCTGTTAATGGTTAATCACATGTTAGTCATTCAGAGTCTTGTTCTCAGTTCTCAAGAGACAATGGCCCTAGCCAGGAGCCATTGAACTCCCCAAATGGGAGAAAGTGGCATACAACGCTACTCCCATTTTTCTGAGAGTTCTTTGTTTAGGGAATTCAGAAAGATGTTGAGAAACAGGGTTAGCTTATAAAGCAAGATAAAATCTCAACATTGATATTTTGCTTTTGTTCCCCATAGTTCCTTGTACCTACATAAAATTTTCCCTGGTCTGAATTCTCATGTCCTGGAGACATGACTTTACTCCCTGGAAATTAGGATAGTTAGACATTATTCAATTTCTAGGACCTCAGAATTTGAGTTCAAGTATCAGTTCTGCCCGATGTTAGCTGTGTTATATTGGCTAAGTCACTTAATTTTGCTATGGCTTAGTTTTCTTAGTTGTAAAATTAGATAGAGTAGCAGTAGTGCTATTCTCATAGGGATATCAAGGGAAATTTAACAATTTAATCCTTGCAGTGTTGTCCAGAATAAGAATGTTATATGGTGTTCTTAAAAAATAAAGTTTTGGTGAAGTGATGGAGTGAGAAAAAGAGAAGAAAATAAATCCTCAATGCCATCTAAGGCAAGTCAGTGCCCCATTGGCCATCAGAGTGCTATGGAAATGTAGTGACAGTCAGTCTACTTGAGGGTGGAAGGGTAGCAAGGCCGCAGAAAGCTATTGAAAGGAACTGCTCCTTGGGGCAGGTCTTTGGGAAAGTGTAGAAGTTACCACACGGACATGAGAACGTGGCTAGATATGAGCCTTGCAGAAGAAACCTAATGTGAGCATAGTGCAAAGGTGTGTTTGAGTGATGTTGAACAAATACCCAAATTGGAGTGATGAGCTCAGGAGTATAAGAAACAACATTAGTAAGCTCTTTGGGGTTTGGATAATGATGAATTTTGGCTGTAGGCTGGAAAACTCCACAGTGCAGACCTTAAGAATAGAAAAAAGAGAGCCAGATATGAAAGATGGGAAGTGGGAACAGGTGAGGAATAATTGCCCTCACTTCATTCAAATATCACCTGGCAAGACATGACCTGCACACTTCACTGCTGGGATGACCCCTTACTACAATGTATAAAGGTTTAGTCACTTTGGAGGGCTACTGAATATTGCATACCTGTTCTGAAAACACCAAGCCAAAGGGTAAAATTCTTAGGTTTTCTAGATGTCCTGAATTATCAGGCATCCTGAGTCCTCTCTGGGACTCAGCAACTCAGACCTGGTCACATCAATCCAGCCTCTGGGTTGCACAGCCCCAGGTCACCAGCACCGGGGCTCCAGCTTCCTGTGTAGAGCTGAGGCACCCTCTGCCAAGGCGTCTGAGATGACAGGAAACCAACAGCTCCCAAATTGCATCCAGCAATCCAGGTACTTGATTCCTGGCATTAAAGAGACGAGAACATTGCCTCTGAATTTTATTTTAGTTATGTTTGTGGAGAAGGGCCTGAGGCATATACAAAATTAAAGTTTCACATAATGCTCTTGGGAGACAAGCCAGAGAAGGAAGTAGATTTGTAGTGCTACAAATAGCTCAGTTTGTCTCTCTCCTGTGGATTCCTGGGAAAATGTCTCCTCCAATCATCCAAATAGGATCCTGATAAGAGTCCTTGTTATACTAAACCACAAAGAATATTTATTTCTTATTGTGTCATGTGTTCTCCCTTGAATTTTTTTTCACTCTTCTTTCAAGTACAGAGAAAAGTCGGTAGGACTGGACAGACTTCAAAATGAAGTTTTTGAGGAAGAGTAAATATTATTCCAAAATGATATGAGGATATCAAAATGCAGAAAATGGAAATATCTGCCAAAATCTTGTGATCAAATTATGACAGTTCTGTGACTGGAAATGGGAATGTAGGGTGAAACCAATGATCCAAACTGCTACAAGAAAATGAATCTACCAATTAATTTGGAATTATCATCATCTGGCTGTTAAATCAATCTACACCACCCTAGCATTTAGAACCAAATGGCCTCTTATAGATCTATTTGCTTCTAAGGTCTTTGTTTTTTAGGTTAGGGGAATTGAGATTCAGTGCTTACTTTTGTACACATACCGTATAAACTGTATTCTCACTCACACATTGCATTCCAAAACTAATCTCAATGTTATCCCCAGAACTGCTCTGAGAAAGAAAGGGCAGAGCTGATATCACCGGCTGCCATTTACAAAGGTACAAAAGGGATAGTTGGACTAGAACTTCTTAGAGCACAGGTTTGGGAGTCACATCTGGTTGGAATCTTGGTTGCATGACTCTGAGCAAGATGACAGAGATTATCTGTAAAGTGGGAAATATTAACATCTTTAAGAGTTGCTTTTATGATTAAATATGATATTTAGAAAGCTCTTAGCTCAGCGTCAAGCACAAGCTAAATTCTCAGAGGATGAGACGTATCACTAATATTACCTTCATCAAATTCTCCTCAACTTGAGCACTCTGACTGTGGGAGCCATGCCCTGATTGGCTGTAGGTACTCTGTGTACATTGTAGAATATTTATCAGTGTTTTTTGCTTCTACCCTTAGATGCAATTGTGCTATTACCATCCCTCATCCTCCGGTTGTGACAAGAAATATCTTTTTTTCTGTCATTTTTGATTCCTTTTTATTTTAAAAAGCAAAACAGAGAAAAGGATAGAAATGATACAGAATTTCAAAAATGTAGGACATTGACACTAGTTAATGTATTGCATATTGTTATCTTAGAAGTAGTTGTTCAGGTTATAAGATTCAGGCATAAAAAGTAATCGAACAATCAAACAATGAGCACAAACTTCTTTTAATGAACTAACAGATTAAGAGTATAGTTATCTATCTTGCATACACATATGTACATATAAGTATACCTACATATATATAATCTTTTCCTTTTTTCTTTTTCTCCTTCCCTCTATCCTAGTTGTTCTTTCCTTTTGAGCACTTTCTTTCCCTTTCATTATGTTACAATATCTATTGTACATTTTAGATTTTATTACTCTTTCAGTTTTTATCTTTATTAATTTTATGCTAGAGAGACAATATGATATTTATAAATGGGGCTTGATTTATTTCACTTATGAGTATGGTCTCAAGTTGCCTCCATTTACCTATAAAAGCCTTAAGATTATCCTTTTTATAGCTGAGTAATATGCCATTGTAATAAAATACAACATCTTTTTCATCCATGATCTGATGGAAGCTTAGTAATGTGGTCATATATCTTACACACTTAAACATACATACAGTTATATCCTTTAGAGTACTTTCCTTCCATTTCATTTTTACAATATCTATTATATATTTTGGATCTTATTACTCTTTCAGTCTTTATTATTTTTTTACTCCAGAGGAACAATGTGATATTTACAAATGTGAGTCTTATTTATTTCACTCATGAGAATAGTCTCAAGTTGCCTCTATTTACCTATAAGGGCCTCAAGATCATCCTTTTTATAGCTGAGTAATATTCTATTGTATAAAAATACCACATCTTTTTCATCTACTCTGCAGTTGATGGGCATTCTCGTTGTTTCCAAGATTTAGCTATTACAAATTGTGCTGCTGTAAACATGAGTGTACATATGTTGCTGTGGCATGATATTTTAAATTTTTCTGGGATGATACCCAGGAGGGGAATAGCTGGATTGAATGAGACTTCTAATTGTAGTTTTTGAGGAATCTCCACACTGATTCCCACAGTAGTTGCACCAGTCTACATTTTCTCCAACTGTGGAGTTCCTTTTTCCTTAAAACCCCTGGCAACATCTGTTATCAGTTGATTTCTTGATGACAGACATTCTTTGTGGAGTGAGAGGAAATCTCAATGTTGTTTTAATTTGTATTTCTTGAATGACCAGTGATGTTGAACATTTCTTCATGTATTTATTTTCCATTTGTATTTCAACTGAAAAGTGTGTGTTCATCTCAGATGCCCATTTTTGGATTGGGTCTTTGAATTTGGGGAGCCTAATATTTTTCAATTAACAAGAAAAATCTTTAGAATTCTGAAATGGCCCTTGTATTGGGTGGCCAAAATATGTCTAGTTGGGAACCCTGGTTTCAGACTTTTGATTTACTCCTCAATGATGTCATTAACACTCTATCTCTGTCTCTGTCTCTGTCTCTCTCTCTCTCTCTTTTCTCTGTCACACACAGTCAAACTCACATGCATACAAATATTTTACAACCATGCAAATTAACTGAAGAGTGAAAAAACAAAACCCAAGAAGGAAGGATAGAAGGACAGAGACAGAGAATGAATGGAAGAAAGGAAGAGAAAGAAGGAGAGACAGTTACACATTAAGTCATCCAACTGATCCATGTAGCTGTGCCATGTGCCTTAGGGACATGGGTGGGTGACTGACAAACTCCCCTGATCAAGTGTGCATCTTTATGCATCAGACTCGCCCCTTCACTTTGTCCTCCACCAGTTCTCTGAGCCTGCACAGACTGTACTCTCCACACACTCTTATCATCGCCTCCAGCTCATACTCCTTGACTATTCTTTCCACTCTGTGGAAAGGGTTTCTAGACTCAGGGCTCTAGCAAAGTCCTATCCCATGCTACAGATGTTGCCTTGGTACATCTGGCTTTGAGATGCCTTCTCACCAATTACTAGTCCAGGCAACATCACTGCTTTTTTTGTTTTATCTCTCTTATACTCATTCCACAGTCTACCATTATGCTAGCTATCACACTGCATTAATGGCATTTTCCCCATCTCCCCAAACACTACAGAATCTTTGGGAGCAAGAGCCATCTCTTACTCATCTTAGATCCTTAAATCCTACCCCATCAATGGTCTCAATGAAATAGGTGTTTCTTAAGTGCTTCTCAAATGCATGAGTTTTTGAAGGTAGCTTTCCTCTGCTTCTTCTCTTTTTAGGGGCTGAGCTAACTCCTCAGTCACCATTGTGAAAGATTCACAATACCCACTGCAGGCTTTCTGTCATCTCCTCTTGCCTTCTACAAACATTAATTGCCACTTAGTGAAACTGTAATACTTGTTACCAGCAAGCAGGCAGAATCAAAGGGCCCTGCAAATGGCCACAGGGACAGAACACTGTCTACTGTTTGTCTTACATGTCTTTATACAGATCACTCAAGTCTCCAGGGTTATCGTGACCACTGGGAGCACGGGAACTGCTGGTTCAGGAACCTCTAGACAGCATCTGGTCCCACTCTAACAAACCACACGTCTTTATTCTGAACACTGACCCAGAAGGTGGCCTGGGCTAGTTGTCAGAGCTCCTTCCAGTGGAATCTTGGTTCCACAGTTAACTTGCTGGGACCTTGCTCAAACTCAGTCCCCTTTGAATTTCAGTGTTCTCATCTATGGAATGAGTAGCTTACACCTGAAGAGGGTTTTATACATTGGCCTCTGTTGTGTCGTGGAGCCACATCAAAGAATATTTGCAATTACCGAGCATACCATAAACAACTGATTTATTTCTTCTGCCGAGAATATCCCTCCTTTCCACTTCTATCTCTCTCTGCCTCCTTTGTGCACTTGGTTAATTCCCATATATCCATGAAGGTCCTGTCAGATATCACTGTTCTCTTCAAATTTCCCTATGGGCCCAGGTAGAATAAACTGTGGCTCCCTGGGTGTCTGACAGCTCTGAGTTTGCCTCCACTAGTACTTCTTGATTTATTTTAAGCAGCTGTTGATATGTCTGCCTCTATCTGGACTGTGAACACACAGAGGGTAGAAGTACTCATTTCATTCCATATGGTCAGACTGGAACACTGGATTTGGAACATAACAGACCCTTTACTATGCTGGTGGAAATACACTGAATGTTTCAGAGATTTTTCTTTATTGGGCAAATCAACAAATGAAATCACTCTCAACTCTTGGTAGGATCAGCACTTCCAGTGAACCTGAGCAACACCCTGGGCCTGTCCCTCAGCAAATCCCTGGGCTGTCACTGCAGAGTGCAGTGCTCTGAATCTTCCCCTAATACACATAGTCTTATTCAGCCAATGTTACACAGGAGGGGTGGCAGTGTGCTACTTTGCTGCAATACCTTTGACTTCAGCCCTTCTCAGATCCCACAGCAGGAGGCCACCACTCACAGGGTTCTGTGCCTTTGCTTCTGTTCATTAGTTCCCTACTAAGCAATGGACAATCAGAGTGAATGTACAGCAGGGCAGGATTAGATATTTTTTCTTAGGTTGCTCATTACCTGAATTGCCTCTCTCACCTTCAATGCTAGTTGTCTTTTTACAGGCTACTGAGCCAGCAGTTTCGTTGATTTTATAGGCACTCAGATGCACATAGTCTTGGAATTTTAAAAGTAAGAGTCCCAGTGAAATGGCTCAAGTTGACTACCAAATAGTAGATGCTCATTTTCATATTTTCATGCACCATTTATGTAATACTTAGTTTTCAAACAGATATGTTTCCTGGGGCTTAGGTACAATTCTCTCTTTATGATTTCTACGCTCAGGTTATATTATAATGATAGTGCCATTAAATCATTGATGTCCGAACTCTTCCTGCACACTCCCATCATGTGGAGAACTTGAAGGTACAGTCCTGTGATCATTCTTCCTGAGTTACTAGAATGGCAGGGATGAGGCTCAGACTTCTATATATTTCGGCCTTTGCCGAGTGAATTCTAATGCTTGTCTACATATGAGAATTACTACTTTATACAACAATTGGGAAATGATATATTTCATATTCATGAATGCTCCTATAAATAAAATTTACCAAATCAAGAACCTAAACAATTTAAATACTTATGTTGCATTGTTGTAAAATATCACTTATTAAATATAATCCAGATATAATAAGTGTAATTAACTTTCATATTTACAAAACTGTTATCTTGAGTATAAAGTACTATACTGTAACCTAGTGATGTGTGCATGTATAATTGACTATATAATTCATTGTTTGTCCCTTTATTAAATAGCTGCAAGTATCTGACTTCTCAGTTCATATTCCAGGTAATTGATTTTAAAGGAAATAGTGGCTCCAGATGTTGGTGCTATGGGGCGAGGGATAGAAGTAGTCTACACTATGTATAATATATTCTCAGATATGAGTTACTATTTTTTGGATTAACTAGTATGCATCCTCACTAGATTTTGAAACTCCAGGCATTTTCAGCACTAGAGGTAGACTTCAGGATCACTCCTTGGTGATAAATACTATCTGTATAGGCAATAATTTTAAAAGGCTAATGTGGGAATAGAATCCTTCAAAGCAATATTTGAATTAGCGCAACTGCTTCTCAAACTTTAGTACGGAGAAATAAGTTTGCTTGTTTAAAATAAAGATCTTTCAGCCTTACCTCCAGAGATTCTGACCCATTAGGTTCCACAGCAAGCTCCAGAACGTACATGTTATTAAGTGCTCTAGGCATTCCCATGCAAAGGACCAGATAGCTTGTGCGTCTCAAACTATTTCTGCTTAAGGACCAGTTTCATTTTTGCATCCCAATCTTCTGCTGGTCCGTACCTCATCTCTTAGCTCTTTCACATGCCTCACTACCTGAGTTTGAACAAATCCAATGGGTCTATGTCCTATAGCCTGAGACATATCTACTGAACATGCCTAGGAGGTTATGGTGATGACAGTCTGATAGTAAGGTTTCTAAACATTGGCACTTAGCCACGGAGCACACTTGACCAGCACTGTCATTACTTCATGGTAACAAATACTTCATTAAAGTGTGAGTCACTGAGAGGTCTGTAGCCCTGATAATCCTAGGCATCCCAGTAAGAATGGCTTTTTGGCAGAAATGTATATCTAACTGGTCAAAGTGTAGGTTGTCAAGAAAAGAAAGCAGTTTTGGGGGCACACAGTCCAGCTCTGGGAGAAGAAATGAATCATTTGTGACACTGAGTCCTTCTTTTATGTAAAAGGGGAGTGGCAAGAAAGAAATTCTGATCAGAAGACAATTTTCTACTTACTCCAAGATGCTGGAACAAAAATTGCTATATACTGATGGTTTAAACAACAGACATTTCTCCACATTCTAGAGATTGGGGATTCTTATTCCAAGGTGCTGGCAGATCCCAGAGAGATATCTTCTCATTGTATCTGCATGTAGCAGAAAGAAGAGAAAGTTATGTCTCCTCCTCTATTCTTATGACCTAATCTAACCACTTCCCAAAGGTCCCACCTCCAGTTTCAACATATGAATTTGGGGAGGGGGCACAAACATTCAGCCCACAACCTAATGACGGAGCCCTCTCTGCAGAGTTACTGTTCTCAATCCAGGAGGATCCAGCCAGGAGCCAAGCTACAGTTATGAGAGGCCCCATTGACAAGTTGGTCAAACCCTAAATTTGGGAATTAGGATCAGATAATTTTTTTATAGATGAAACTGTGGACACTCAGGCGTAAGACTTCAGCTGGAAATTTCACTTGGTGAAGGGAAGTGAGATCTGAGGGCTACTAACTCTGTTATCCCACTGCCCTCTTGGCTCTGCTGTCTAGATAAGTGCTTGAAAAATATTGAAATTAGCTTTAGAAACAGAATATCAAGAACTATCATTTTACCAACTTGTTGCCATAAATCCTTAACATGTCATAAAATAATTTTGTATCTCACTAGAAAAATGTCAAGCTAACTTTGATTTCATCATTAAAGTATTGCTATGCTGCATTTTGCATCTATAATGGAATGATCCATCTACAACCTGAAAGAGAATGTCATCTCCAAACACAGACAATCATAGATGATGCTCACTGGCCATCATGGAGAGTTCTCCTATTTTATATCATCCTTTCTAGCAATCACCTAAAAATTTGAAATGCCTAGTCATGTAGAATGTTAAACCTCAGACTCCCACAACCCACTCTATACTCTTTTCTAAGTCTCCTTCCCTCTTCTTGACAGGGCTTCTACTCCTGTTACGACTTCCTTCAAGAGAAGATGGGATGACATATCAAGAATACTTGAGAGTCACATGTTCTTTCTGCATTTGGGTCCTGCCATCATGGCCAATCTGCAGCTAAATTGAGGGCTGAATGTTGGAGTGAATAATTACTTTGAGCAATAATTAGCAAAGGTGGGGTTTTCTTGCATTCAGTTTGTCCCATCATTTTTGTGTCTGTTGCCACTTTGTTAGAATTTCACCTCTTGTTCATGACATATTGTTATAGCCACCAAACCAGTCTCACACTTGTGCTCTTGATTTTATCATCTCTCATCCACATGCCCCTAGAAGGTTGAAGTGACCAACTCACTCTCCATTTAATGCTCTTCAATGAAATCATCCACAGGTTATAGTTCAAATATCTTAGCATGGCAGGATCTCACATCTGGCTTCTTGGCCCTTTTCATCACAGACACTCCGGCCATGCAGAGCTATCTCCAGGCTCTAAAGTGGAGTGCATGTGCTCCTCAGTCTTGCTAGTATCCAAGAAACCTCCTTCTCCTTATATTGTGACTGGAGAATTTTCATCCTTTAAGGTGGAGTTCCAATGTCTACATTTGTGGCTTAAGCAAAATACAAAGAAACTTCTGGCAAGTGAGGGCTTGTTTTCATCAACCTGTGCATTATCAGAGTACACCACCAAATGGTACAGCACCAGTAGGCACTTAATCCACATTTGCTGACTACCCAAGGAAGCATCACGGGGTGCTATGAGTCAGGCAGGTGGAGAAGAAGGGAACCATGGGAGGCTTGGAATTCCAAATACTACTAACTCTCCAATATGAAAAGTGCTATTTTATTCCCCTGAGGATTTCAAAATGTGTTAAATGAAACATTGGTGAAGAAGGAAAGCCAAAAAATTAAGCCCTTAAGTAATTCATGATCTGATCCATCCTGGGGAGTGATGTTTCCTAAATGAAAGACTCAGTTGTGTCTTGTTTGAGTAAGAAGCCTCAGCATTTAAATCAGAACCACTTTCTCCCCACTAATCCATTGCTCAGAAAGGCTCCTGGGGTAGAAAATTGGTACACAGAAAAATAATATGTCACTTTTGAGTTGTGACAAGGTAAGACTATCCATCCATTACTGTTCCTGTTCCAAACCTGCTGGGCAAATTGCAAAATGTTAAGAAGAGCTTGGCAGGTGCAGACAGGCTGCAGAGAGCAGCTTTTCTTCCACTTAACCTCAGGGGCACATGAGCTGTGTGCTCTCCCAATAGAGACAGAACCAGAAAAATGTTTTCCCTCTCCTCTCTGTATCTAGCACCCAACACGTGTGCTCTCTCTGTCTGTCTCTGTCTCTGTCCCTCTTTCTCTCTCTCTCTCTCTCTCTCTCTGTCACACACACACACACACACACACACACACACACGCACACATATGCACACACACACATACCGCTTCTGCGCTCTCAGGATTTGCTGCGGGAACCAGAATAAATGACTACTTTTCTGATAATAGAGATGTGGGAGCCTGGGAGTTTGCAATGAGGTGTTAAAATGCAAATTATAACTTCAAAGTGTCTGGGCTTCTTTCTGCAGTTAAAGATGAAGGCTTTCACTCATTTATTCAATAAATATTTGGAGAGCTTTACTGGGATCCAGGTCCTTCGCTAGGCTCTGGAGAGGCATCAGTTAGCAACACGAGGTGGAGCCTTCATGAGACGCACACTGCCAAGTGGGAGACAGGCGTGAGTAAATAAACCATGAGTCTACAGCCTGCCAGGAATAAGAAGTGCTGGGAAGAACAATAAAGCCCATGTGATTGGGCGAGGGTTTGTATATTTGTGTGCACATGTATATGTGTATGTGCACGGTGAGAGCCATTTTACGTTGAGTGGCTGGAAGGAAGAGATCTCTCTGAGATGAAATCTGAACAGAATGTATTCTTAGCCTGTGACTGCTGTAACACATTTCTGTGAACTGGGTGACTTACAACAAAAAATTGGGCAGAGCTGGAGTTAGTAGAGAGCCCTTGCCTAGCATGTGCACGGTCCAAGTGCCTGGTCCCCAGCTACACACACACACACACACACACACGCACACACACACATGCACAGACACTCATGACCTTAATTTCATGGCTCTGGAAGCCAGAAGGCCAAAATCAAGGTTTCAATAGGGCTATCCTCCCTCCCAAGGCTCCACGGCAGATTCTATTCAGCAATTCTGTGATATGTGTTTTTAAACCAAAAAAACAAAAAAAAAAAACCAAAAAAAACCTCATAGAGACACTTCTGTTAATCTCCCTCAACTTGAACACATTTATCATCCTTGCTGCTTTCTGAAACAGTTCTGGAAGTTTTCTTTCATAAGTGTCTTTATAAGTCGTGATGAAAAAATACAGTGAATGCTTCAGAAAGTGAAAAGAATGGTATGATATATGTGTTCAAGGCAAGGGTATAATGGCACCATATCTTTTGTTGTAAAGAATTTTTTAAAAAAATTTTGAAGAAATAAATATTCACTGTATATTTCTATCATGCCTCATACAGTAACATTGACAGAGTTCAGGGATCAGACCACAGGTGTATCTTTTGGAGGGAGGAGTTGCCATTCAGGAACAAGAGAACAAATATGAGCCAGATAACATAAAGAAGACAGGAACAGTGAGAAGAGCAAGTGCCAAGGCTCTGAGCCCAGAGTCTGCCTTGTCTGTTACAAGAAGGACAAGGAAGTCCCTGCAGCTGGGTTGCAGAGAGGGAGGTGGGAAGGATAAAGACGAGGTCGAGGTTCTGTGCAGTGGTGAAGATCATGCAGACTGGAGAGGATTTTAAGCTCAAAATTTGGAGATTCTGAGTGGAAGAGTGGTGCAAGCTGACACATGTTTCATGGGAGAATTCTGCACAGCCTGGGGTCAGTGGCTGGCAGCGGGAGTTGTGAGATCCACCTAACATGACATTGGTGCATTTTAAAGATGCTCAGATCGACTTTTTTTGTGGATATGGGGTACGAAGGACTAACATTTTCCAGGAATGTAGAAACAGGATTTGGAGATTATCAGCTGCTGACTGAGGAAGAACAAGGAGGAGAGGGGAACTAGCGAGAGAGTTTCACTAAGAAGAAGGTAAGTTGAAGAAGAAGCTTAGACGTAAGCTAGGGTGGGCTTCAGGATGGGTGGCATGACCTTCTTGGCAGGCAAAAGCCCATGGTGCTTCATGCAAGGTTTATCTCATCTTCATTTTAAGCTTTTGCTTCTAGTGTTCTTATAATCTCCATCCGTTATCCAAACTTTCAGTATAGAGCTGCCATCACACCTCGTGGGGCTAGGATTCCTTTAGATGGAAGCAATCCAGGCTGTTCAAAGCACTTTACAACCATTGTTTGGAGCCTGACCTACTGTCAGGCAGATTTTAATTCAAATTATAGCTCAAATTTATGACACGTGCATAATTGGGCAGAAGTTACTGAGTAATACTAACCATGATAGAGCACAGGACAAAAAATTGTCCCAGCCATCCGTCAGATGTTCACATCCCTGTCTCACTGACCATAGCCTGCTGTCCAGCTGGTCCAGGAAGAGCTATGCCCCATGCCAAAGTAGCTCTGCTTCCGGTGAAGAAGGAACAGATGGGGACTTATCTGATTAGGCAATCAACAGGTGTCAGACCCTTTCCATAGATAGTCTGCAATTTAACCCTTATTTGGATTATTTATTTATTTATTTATATACTTACTTATTTTGACAAGGTCTCCATATGCAGTTCAGGTTAGCTTTGAACTCATTACAGAGCCCAGGCTGGCCTGGATCTCTCAGTGATCTTTTTGCCGCAGTGCCCGAAGTGATGGGATTACAGGCATGCTCCACCACACCTGGCTGTAGTTTATTTCTAATTACAACCTTTTAAACCATTATTATGGCCATTTTATAGGAAACTAAAGTCTGAGGGCAGTAGACAGAGTTTCCCAGGGTGATACAGCTAATAAACAAGTGGTGTTGGGATTTGCACAAGGTCTTTCTGATTCCCAGAAGACTGTGTTTCTTCATTTACATCAGTTGGATATGCTGGAGCCTGACAGGAAACTCTGGTGTAAGGATTTCTTACTTTTCTGGGCATCTGGTGACTTACCTGTGCCCAACATTGCATGGAGACACATTTGGATTCTCACCTCTGACATGGACATTCCTGTGGCTCAAAGACCATTTCTGGATGTCTTCCCTGTGCTCTCATAATGGACGCATGTTTGAAATTCTGGGCATAGGTATCTCTCCCAGATAAAAAGCCTGGCTTCTTTGCTCTGGCCTTGCTAGTTCTGTGGATTATCCTGTCAAGTTAAGTGTCCCAACAACTAGTTGGATAGCTTTCATCTTAACTTGTCCTGTTAGTCCATCTGAGGCTTAATAACACTGCTGCTGTGCTTCATTGATCTATTCCTCCAAACTAACAGTGTTCCTTATCAACATCTGGTTCAGATGAGTGTTGAGAAGACTTTATAGTTAGCATCCATGTTCTCTTGCTTATGTTGCCCATGGATCTCTCTAATGCAGCAGTTTCCACAAGTCTGTAATGTGGTGAGCAACCAATTAAAGCTTTTAGGCCATAGGTCTGGAGCTTGGAGCACCATTTAACCCTTACCGCTATTTCAAGTTGCCCACAATTCAGTTTTGAACTAGGCAGTCTAATGATGATGGTAATGGTAGTCAGCATTCACTGGCACTAATTTCATTCTAAACACTTTTAACTTATTGGTGCTAATTTCATTGTGAACACTTCATTTAGTCCTTTTAATAATACATGAAGAGCCACTTACCAGGAGAGAAACTGAGAAAACACTTAAGTACAGTCATCTCTGCTATAAGGCCTATATGCATTCCTAGAACTTATTACACTATGATGTTAAAAAATCAGTGTTAATGACCAAATATGGGTAGAGATTATATGAATTTCTCAGAGCTGATGTCACAAAGCACCCCAAGTAAGGTTTCTGGAGGCTAGAAATTTGAATCTGTGTGCAAACAAGTTTGGTTCCTTCAGAAGGCTTTAAGTTAGAATCTGCTCATGCTTCTCTATAGCTTCTGGTGATTTGCTGGCAACCTGTGAAGTCTTGGCTTTCAGATGCCTCCCCTGATCTCTATCTTAAGGTTCACAAGGTCTTCTCCCTGCATGTCTTTACAGTTTTTTCTTCTCTACATATTTATCTGTCTAAATTTCCTATTTTTATAAAGACAGTAGGGAAATTACATTAGGGCCCACTCGAATGCCCTCATTTGAACTCTGATCTCTGAAAAGATCTTATTTCCAAATAAGGTCACAGTGTGAGGTACTAAGGGTTAAACTTCAACATACCCTCTTGGGAGGACCCTCTTGGGGATTATGGGTTAAATTCAACTAAAAAAATCTTCACCCATAGGCTGCAATGGGAGGATTGCAATTCCAAGGAAAATCCAGGCAACCTTGTAAGATCCTCTCTCAAAATAAAATTTTAAAGACGGGCTGGAGATGGAGCTCATGAGTGGAGTATGCTTAGCATGCTCAAAGTTCTGCTTTAATCCCCAGTATCACCAAAAACAAAAACAAAAACTTCCTCTATAGCATTAAAACAAAGGTCGGAGACTAATAAAAACAGTAGCATAGTTTCACGCATGGTAAGTGGCTGAGAAATACATAAATTCTATGGTAAATACGGCATTTTCCACCAAAAAAGGCCTAATCTTTGTTGGTGTGGGGTGAGCACCTTGGGAAGCAGTAGAAGGTGGGTACCCTGAAGTCAGGGTGAGGACAGCAGCCTGTGGGTGGGTGTCGCTCACCGCACACACTCAGTGAAAGAAGTTGTTAGAAATGTGTTTTGTATACTCTGAGGTGTTTTGTGTTGGGGTCAGTTTTTTTTTTTTTGGCATTTTGCTAGTATTTCATAAGCAAATATAAAACCTGTGATATGCTCAGCTTGTTCCCTGTATATCAGCATCTTTGGAACAATTGCTATGACCCGGGCAGAGGGACTTTGACTTGCCTAAGGCCACTGTAGAAGAGCTGAGTGTCAAACCCAAGTAGACTGACAGCAAGACCCAAATTTTGAGGTATGAAACCACTGAACTGTTTGTGCTGGAAACAAATTAAGAAAAAAATAGTTAATGCAATGTTATGCTGCCGTTAAAGAGGTTGATGTGATTATGCTACCTGTGGTAGGTAGAGCTCTAGGATGTCATCTTTCTCCTTGGCAAGAATGCAGAAAGAGTTACCATGCCTAGTACTATGTTATGTCACCGAACAAAAGGGATTTTGCAGATGTGATTAACGTTGCTAATTGGTAGATTGCAGTTAATCAAAAGTGATGTTATCCAGGTGTATCCAACCGAATCACAGACTCACATAAGCTCTTGAAGAGCACAGCATTTTCTCTGGCTACAGGCAAGAGAATCAAAGCACGAGAGGATTCCAAGCTCTTTGTAGGCTTTGAAGATGGAGACCAGAGAATTGCAGCCTTTAAGATGAACAATCCCTGGCCCTCCTGCCTTTACCAATAAGCACCCAGGAAGGACATGGAATTTTATTCCTATAGCCATATGGGACTAAATCCTACCACAGTCTTAAAGGTCTTAGAAGCAAATTCCTTCCCAGACCCTCTGGCCAGGATACCAGCCAACCAAAACCTTGACTTTGACCCTACATAAAGAGCTCAGCTGAGCCAACCCAGACTCCAACCTACAGGACATAGAGGTATTGAATTCATAGTACAGAATTTTGCCATACAACATAAAACACACACACACATGCACACACACACACACACACTCACTCTTGAGGCTGTACTGTGATGCAGACAAAGAAAGGAGGAGGAGAGGAAGAAGAAGAGAAGGAGGTGGAGGAGAGAAGTAGAAGGTGAAAAGAACACATTTCGTGCTGGCTCTTGTGGGCAGATGAGTCTTTGCACAGCATGGAGCATTTGTACTTCACATCAACCGTTTCTCTCAGCCAGGTTGTGGGGGGAAGCACTTCTACAGAATGACTGCACTATTTTTCCTTTTGTAAACATGCCCTTTAGGGTAATGTTTTCTTTTATCTTCTTTTCTCCTTTTATGTATCTTGCTACAAGCTTTCAAGGTAAATACTATACAAAAGTGTCATCAAATGAGTTTTTCCATAACTGAGATATTTAAGTTCCAGAAGTTATCTGAGGAGGGAAAAAAGTGACCCTCTGTCCCCCTCTTCCACAATCCCATCAGATGGTTACATGCACATCACACAGGGCTATTTACAGATCAAGCAGTTAATACATTTACCTTGGGAACCCGACTGAGCTCACAGTCCTCTCAAGTAAAATGCTTTTCTTTAGCAAACGAACCACATACTCTGAGTGCTATGAGATAGGCCCACCCTGAGCATCTCCCTTTGGTTTAAATCATTCAAATCTGGATGTTATCAACATGGAAAAATGAGCCTGTTCCCATTTGCTCTGTGAGGAAGTCAAGGCTTTGAACACAATGTTCATTTCCCTTTCGTGGAAAAACATCTCTTGATAAGTGGAAATATTTTTTCAACAAATAACCTGCTGCTCCAGATTTGTTACAAACTGGTTTGACAATCTGTTTCCATTCCAGTGTCAAATGCTGGGGGGAAAAAGAATGTTGAGTATTATGGGTAATTTGTATTGAGTTAGTGAGAAGTGAAATGAAACTGTGTGTGTGTGTGTGTGTGTGTGTGTGTTTCATTTGTACAGAGGAAAAATGAGATATTTGAAGAAGAGATTTTAAGAGATAACTGAACCCTGTTTATTTAACATATACACTGCAATACCATTTGCACGATTTTACTTGATGACTTTGCTGTATCATGCCTACAGTTTCATTTTGTTTTATGATTTTGATGAACACATTTTTATTGTGTGCACCGTTTCTGTTGAACAATTTGCTAACTTCTTTGCTGTGAGACTTTAATTATATCTCTCTTTGGGATGCTACTGTTATCTACAGAATTTAGAGCATTTTATTTATTTCAACAAACATTTTTAAAGGAGCGGCTACAGTCTGTACTCTGGACCAGCTGCTGGGAGGAAGACAAGGGTGAATAATGTGCAGTTTCTGTTCTGAAGATGCTTTTAGCTTATAACCAGAGTTTGCAAAATTATCTCAGGGATTGAAATCCAGAATTTCTCATCCTCTTGGCAAATACCATGAAATGTTGGAATAGTATATTCAATTAAGGCAAACACTGTATAATTTTATGATGAACCATTAGAACTTAGTGGGATCGTGAGAACCAAAGGTTTTTAAAAACAATAGCAGAAATATCTAAGCATAGGAACTATTCTATGCCCATTTATTTTGTGTGGATTGAAGAAGAACCATTGTTACTTTGGTTCATGGTAGTTTGGGGCCACTGTCCTGTTAAGAGAACAATTCAAGATGGCACATAAGAAACTAATAACACTAATAAACTAATTCAAGATGGTACATAAGAAATCCTTTCAAAGTTGACCTTCCAGGTGAAATGACACTTGCTATCTTTGGGTGCTTTTCTCCTTGAAGACTCTCACTCCCTGTCCTGTAGACAGATTGGCAACTAGACCTCTCCTCCCTGCTACCTCTCCTCCCTGCATGCTGTGTCCGATTTTGTACACTGCACTCTGTGCTCAGCTGCTCTGATGCTCTCCTTCCATCGTTACCACTTTCATATACCCAGTCTTCCTTCCAGCCACCCCCACAACCACTCTTCCCTGGCATCCCCATCTTGCCAGTCCTGTTCAAACCCAGGACACTTTCCTCATTTCCTTCTGCTTCTAATGATCAGAGGGGATCCTGCATTCCTACATTTCTATTTTGTGTCATTCTTGTGTAGCAAAGTCTTTCTTGGGGGAGTGGCTGGAGATAGCCAGTAGGTACCAAGTGCAAGTGTGTTATCCTGTACATTTTCAAAAGAGGAAATGGAGACTCAGATGGAGACTTCTGATTGGCATGAACGTTACAGCTGAAATCCCAGGCTCTCTGCTTTTAAAGACTATGCTACGTCTATGACATCCTCAAGCCTCCTTCCAGTATCTTCATCTTCCTGCAGAATTAGGCACAGATGTGGCTACTTCCTAGCTTTGTGCCTTATACTTTGAAGCTGCCCAAAATACATCTATCTATTGAATTGAATTTATATTGGGGGGGATGATACTATTTTCCTTGGCTTTTACAGGCAAAGTTTAAAATGTTTGATACAATTCAGTATTGGTGAGTAAGTAGAAGAAAACAAAATCTCTTTCATTGTTTGTTAGTGGGACTATTAATTAAATTGGGGCTTTAGAAGTGTCTACCAGAATACCCTAATGCCCAACTCCATTTTTGGAACTCTCTTCCTGGGAAATAATTACAAGCAAGTATAAGGATATGCATATGAATGTATTTATCATAGCACCATTTATGCTACTAAAACTCTGTGCAACCTAAGAGCCCTAAGAGGAAAATGAACAAATTCATCAGGGGACATCGTGTGATGGTGTATAATGTAAACAAGAAGCAGGCTAATCTAAGTGGCACAGTGGTACACTTCTGTTATTCCACCTACATGAGAGTCTGAAAGAAGATTACACATTCAAAGACGACCTAGGCAAATTGGAAAGACCTTATTCAACACAAAATGGTTGGGATATACTCAGTACAACCTCTAATACTATTAGAAAAAGGTTAATGCAAATGTGTGTTTCAAAGGTAGAAAAAGTCTGTTCACAACACATCACTGGTTAGATAAAAGCAAGTTTCAGCACAATGAATAGAGTATTGGCCTATTTTTTTCTAAAAAGAAAAAAATTTAAAAACTCTTTTTTGACCTCTTCTACTTGCATATTTACATAGAATTTTTTAAATTGTTGATTTGGATTATTCTCTCTCTCAGAATAGTGGTTGTAATCCAAAGATGAAGATGGTTTACACTAAGCACTCTCCATTCTAAAGAGAGCCACTGGCAGTTGCCTGTGACCATCCTCCTATAAGCCATGCCACAGCAGCCAGAAGTGACTCTATAACCATTAGCCACATCCCTCTATCTCCCTTCTTCCCAGAAGATTCAGGCGTGGTTAGCCTTGGGAAGCTAACCATGGTTAGCCTTGGGGAGCTTGGGAAGGGTTGAAATGAGAGATTATCCAAAGGGGTGGAGGCACAAGGGAAGGAGGCACTTTAAGAAAGAGCCATCTTAAGACAGACAGTATCTGCTAAAAGAGAGGATCACAGTAATTTTCCGTGGTTGGATGGCAGCCAAGGAAAGGGAGAAAAGGAGGAAGACACAAGGAGAAAGTCATCGCCTGGAGATGGTTGGGGAGAGTAGGTAAGAGCAGAGTCCAAAGACAGGACCTAAGTACTAATGGCAAAGAGGGACACATCAGAGAGATGTGAAGGGATTATCACCAACTCGGAATTAGTTCAAGGAAGTGATCAGATGCCTCAATGGATTGCTCATGCCTGATATTTAACCCATCTATTGGCCATGATACTTACTGGAACCACCATTCACTTCATGGGAAGGATGGAAATAGATCCAGAATCAGGAATTTGTCCCAAAAAGGATAGAAATACAAGGTCACACAGCAGAGTCAGGGGATTTTCAGTTTTCCCTTCTTCCTCTTCTCTCCAGTACTATGGAAGTTGTGTTGGCGAAAAAGAGAGGTGGTGGAAGTATCTTGAAACCTGTTACATGTTCTTCTCAAGTTTAGAGGGTCAAGCCCAGCTAGTATTTGGGAGAAAGGAGATGAACTTTAGATTGAGTTTGAAAGTCAAGTTAAAAAAATAAAAATAAACAAAAACTAGGATGCATTTACTGTTTTACCACATTGAGACTTATAATAACCCTAAGTGGCTGAAAATTATGAAGGCAAACTTAGATATCATCAGAAGGGCATCTGCTCACAGGTGAAGTAAGATTAACATCATCTATGATAGGTATGGTTACTAGTGTTAGTGATATCTTTTATGCTTACATTCAATGGATTAAGAATTACTAGTACATTGATTATATGCATGTGCATGCATGCACACATACACACATGCACAGACAGAGACATCTACACAGAAAAAGGTGTTGAATTTAGGATGGTAGTCCATAAATTATATAGGGCTTTGTGGGCCATACATCCTCTGCCGCTTCTACTTGGCTCTGTCATTGAATGCCAAAACAGCTCAGATAATAGGCACATTCAATGACTGTGGCTGTGTTGTGATAAAACTTTTATTATGTACAAAGCCAGTAGGCTTGTTCTGCTCTGTGGCAATGGTTTCCCAGCCTCTGGTCTGGAAGAACTAGTAGGATGTCTAGCAAATTGTTAACCATGGAAGACAGGGCAGGTACCCCAGCCAAAGCTTCGATGAACATATGGGCCAGCAAGACCTCTCTGGAAGATTTTTGGAGCCAGACACACAAACAGACATCACCATGTAGTGCAGAAGGAGCAGCTTGTGTCCTGTGGATGTTGAACTGTATTGAAAACCACTGGGTGTAGTGTAGATGGAGCAGGAAGAGGGGACAGAGCAGACAGATGCTACCAAGATGAAGAAACCACAGCCACAGTGGAAGCCAGCAAGGCCTTTCTATGGTCTTTATGCAGTTGCCATGGTCAGTCAAGTCATCTAGGTCAGTGTTTCCACAGTGACGCAGGCAGGCACTTAGGGGATGAATTTAAGGACCCTCTGCATGGCTGCCTTTGTGCCCTTCCAGGGAAACCCAGGTCACATTAGTAGATTGGGTCATGGCTAAGGCCTAGTAAATGTAGTTCTCCCCATCACAAACCTAGGAAGTAGTCAAAAGTATTATCGACACAGGATCTGTCAGGTCATGGATCAAATGCTGGCTCTGTCAGTGTCATTTCTGTGACTCCCAGAGAAATTGCTCTTCTGAGCATCTCTTCCTCAGGATGGCAATAGCAGCAGTAACAGGCAACAGAAGTGTTTCCTATGTGCCATGTTAGACACATTATCTGTGATCATCACAAACTTCTTGCCAGATATTGTTAATAACACTTAAAAGAGAGATAATAATACACCCCTGCTGTAATCATTGTGAAGATTAGAGATAATTCATGCTAATTTCTCGGTTTAGCACTTGACGTGTTGCTTAAGTTTAAGAGCTGGTAGTTATTATGTTATTACCATTTTTAAAAATTCAGCCTTCAGGAACAGTGTGAACTAGGTATTACTCAGGGAGTTAGAACAGATAGTCATGTCCCACACACCTGTGCCTCTTTATGAAGCATGTCTCAGACAGTGTGTACAAGCCCTAGAAGGGAAAGAGAAAGGACACTGTGAGCTAGGCCTATGTCTGCTCCTGTGTCGGAGCTAAACCTGCCATCCGGGACAATAACACCACCTATACTTTGCTTAGGTAAAGCCCAAGGAGAAGATCTAGATGAAGTCCCTGGTTAGACTGATGAAAACGTTCCATGGGGACAACTGCAAGGATATTGAAAAATACGATGAGCAGCAAGGAGACACTGAAAATAGTACTTGGAAACTGGCGCTTTTTCCAGGGGAAGCCTACCCACGTTTACTCACCATAAATTGATATTTAAAAGTGAATGTATTTTATCTAACACATAGCTTAAATATACAACCTTTCTGGCTCATAATTCTATTCATGCTTCATACTCCTTTGTGCTTCTTTACTTTGCCTTCCTTTGACTCATCTAACAACTAGTATCTCTCTTTCTGTGTCTCAGATTCAGACTCTTCAAGGGAAGAAGTCAGACTGCTCCAGTTCATTCACTCATAGCCTGCTTTCAAACTTGAGTCAAATATTTTCTCCTGGTAAACCAGCTGTCCCAAGAACAACACTGTCATGTGGCGGAGACCATGGTAACCTGAGGAGGAGACACCATCTTGGATTGCACCCTCAGCAGGGAGCTTTGAGTGGAACTAAATGCTGTTGCTGCTTCATAAAAGCCTTAAGAGCATCCACACATGGTTGTCAAACAAAAGGAAAGAAGTAAGTTGCCAGCTGGTTGGCCTGAACCCAATTGTATTACTTTACTAAAGCTACCATAGCAAATTTGGTGGCTTAAAACAACAGAAATTTATTCTCTCACAGTTTTGGAAGCTAGAAGTCTGAAATCAAGGTATCAAAGCCACACTGCTTCCAAAAGCTCCAGAGGAGAATTTCTCCTTGCCTTTTCTGGTTTCTGGTGGATCCAGATGTGTTTTGGCTTGTGGCTGTCTCTGCTTCCATTATTCCATGGCCTTCCCTTCTATGGATATTTCCTCTGAATATCTCTTATAAAGATACTTGTCAGGATTTAGGAGCCACTCAGATAATCCCGGATGATCTCATCTCAAAACCTTTAACTTGTTTTCATCTGGAAAGATCTTTTTCAAATGAGGTCATAGTCACAGGTTCACAGGATTAAGATGTCAACATTTAACCCAATGCGCCAATGAAGGCCAAGATATAGCCATGAAATATTTAATATTAATCTAATCTCTAAACATCCCAGCACATCTTAGGAACTCAACCAACATTTGTAGGATGAATGAACAAATCAGTACATTTATTTTATCAATTGGAAAACTGAAATCAAGAACAGTGATCTAGCCCACATCAGTGATCTGGATTATATCAGAGCTTGAACCAAGCAAGTCTAGATCTTCTGCCCTGGGCCTAAGGATCCTGAACCCAAGGGTAACACCTGCCACTACCACTACTATATAATAGAGAAGAAGAACAGAAGTCAGAGACATTCTTTCAAAATCATTGAATCAGTGTGAATCAGAACTGGCCTAGGACTGAGATACCAGGACTGAGCGAGTTCTACTTCATCCTGTAATACCTTGAAGACTCACTGTCATCAGATGTGGAAAGAAGTCTTAAACAGTCAAAGAAAGATCCAGAATATAAGTTGAACATAGCATGTGATATATTCTGTAAAAAAAGATCACACTGTATGTGTCCACTTTAAAAAAGTTTTTTTTTTTTTTCTGGGTGCACACTGTTAACAGGTCAGGAATGGCCAGTTCCTTTCAAGTGGAAAAACACTGGAAGCACATCTCGATATTCTCAGAAACACAGCTAGTCCACGAGAGAAGCAAAGTTGCCTTAAGTTATGAATGTCTCCCTGAGACACTGCCCTTAGAATTGCTGCAAAGCCAGGAGAACAGTGTGAGAGAAAACTCAAATATGCCCTGCAGATAAGATCAAGTCTTTACTCACACAACAGCTCACTTGGTTTTGCTCTAAACTCCAAACCTAAAAGAGAAAAAAGGAAAGAAGAAGTTATATTCATTTAACATCATCTCCTTGTAGTCTATCTTTGGTTGCTGTGACAATACCCAACTGTTGTGCATTACACATATCCTCTTGGTTTCCATGTTTCAGCATTGACTGTGGTGACCATTTAGTTTCTGGTGCCTCCCACTGGTGGCACCTCACTGAAGGATGTCTTTAGATGCTGCCTGTTTTCATAAATACATTGGGAGATTTTAGTAAAAGTTAAGATTTCCTGATTCTCTTGAGATTATGTAAGCTGTATTGCCAGTCTGAATTTCTACAAGCCAGTGTAAGGGACTTAAATTTAGTATTTGATGATCCCTTCTGCACAGAATTCCCCTTGTTTCCACCTGCCTGCTTCTCTTCTTGGTAGCACCTGCTGTGAACACTTGCATTTGTGTCTTTTTTGCCAACTAGTGTGCATTCCATTAAGTATGCTGTTCACATTGCTATAGGAGGATTATTCAAAAATAGGCATGTAGTACTCACACCTAATTACCTTAACCCTTCAAAAGGGATTTCCCCAAAATGAAATCTTATTCTAATCTCTAAAAAGAGTTCAAGTTTGAAATGTTCCACTGGATTTCCTTTAGCATTCACTGATCGAAGTTTCCCTAATGCCACTACCTGGCTGCCTGTTTCTTCTTAGTCCTGGACAGCTCCACTTTCATACTCTGCTCGAAGTCAGAATATTAGCATGTAGGAACACCCCGGTCATCACTTCATGATTAGAAGATTTCTCTTGGTCTAAGAGAAGATTCTCCTTTTAAAGATTATTTTCGAGAATTAACAAGGTTTAAATTCAATAGCAAAATGGGAAATGACTTTGAGCTTTCATTTTTTTGTCTCTTTCTCTCCATTTATGTCTTTCAAAATAGATGCAGTAATGGATGAAGAGTAGGAATGAATTTGGACAATGAGTCAGTTTAGAATTTAAAGCACGATTTGACTTAACTTGTGAAGACATCAGTGCCAGGCATAATGTCAACTCATAACGGGTGCTCAAAGTAGATTGGAGGGAAAGAACATGAAGAGGAAGTAAGCTACTTAGTGAATAGCCTTCAGCCTGCACTTTGTTTTAGTGATATTTAGAGCATCTGTGAGGTACATCTCCTAAGTGCAGTGAGTTTCACTGTAACTTATTCATTTATTCTTTCCCTGAGTGCCTACTTGGCTCTCCTGCTTTTCCACTTACGTGTGTGACTTCAGCTGTCTGTCTGCTCAGAATCTCATCACTCTTCCAAATATACTTTAGGACCAGTCTTTTTCTTATCCTGAACAGTCATCACAATGGTATTGATATTGAACTTCGACAGTTCTATATAGTATGATATAAACTCTCTAGTGACTCAGAAAAGTCTTCAGTACCTTTTTCTATAGGTTAGAATAACTCACATCCTCTCAAGTTTACTCAAACCCTAGAGAGCTCTACAGGTACAAAAGTAGGCTCTCCTCTGCTGGACAAGTTCACTTATCTCTTTATAACATTCAGAGAAAAATTCGCCAACCAATAAATCACTCTTGTGCTGTGTGAGGTTATGATCAAGACAGTATACCTCTCAGAACATACTTGCAGGGAATATGCACTTAATCTACTTGTGAAGAATAAGTGAGTCAATGAATGAATGCACAGAGAATGAATAGATGAGCTGGGAACTGATTTTTTAAGTCAAGTGGAGACATGAAACTTAGTGGGCTCCTATTCTAAACATTAAATCAATTCATCTCTTTTCCTTCAGGAAATCTTTCTCTGTCAGTGACCTAAATGCAAAGCTGTTTTGTTTGCTTTTGTACAGTAAATTCAGAAATCTGACAAGGCTTAGCACCTCCTGTTCTTTGTGGCAGGGATTTGAGAAGAATACAGCAGGCTTCAGTCAGCTTCTGACAAGGCCCGTAGAGACTCAAGAAAAAAAATTACATCTTTCAAGAAAAACTTGGAGAAACAAGAGGGAAACAATTTTTCGTTGTATTAGCAAAGGAGAAAATGTGGAAACATTGAAAAGGCATTGGATTTTTGAGGCAAAAACTCCAGAAAATAATTGAGAATCATGCTATTCCATTTCCAGAGAACAAATGTTCAGGCTAATTCCTAAGTCTCAGTTTTACCCTATTTTAGTTACAGAGGAAGAATAACACGTCTCAGTTCTGTGTATTTGTGTTTTAGATTGGTCTTCTGGACATGAACACATGTAAGACATATCTGTTGAACAACACTCACCAAAATAGGGATATATATTAAATAACAGTCTTGTTCTCACCTCTCCTCTCCATTTTCCACTTTTAAGCTCTTGAGAAAAGAGTGTCTGAAGTGGAGATTGGCATGCACAAGAGTAACTAAGAAGTGCTCGGTGTCATGAGGCACGGGGAGGATGGTAGGAAGTAGATTTTGATACAGGGAGAACCTGAGTAGGGATGGAGCTTCTATACAGGCTTTAGCTGCTGTAGAAGTGAGGGGAGCATAAGATCTGGGAAAACCCCTAGGAATCATGCTAAAGGATGCTATACCCCTTGCATCATTCAGTGGATGTGAGTTGACTCCTGCAGAAACTGGTGTACACAGAGAGGAGGCAACTCCCTTTGGCAGAGGGCAGTTTCTGGGGCAGGGCTCAGCTATGAGCCCTCAGTAAATAACACTACGTGTGTGTGTGTGTGTGTGTGTGTGTGTGTGTGTGTGTGTGTGTGAATATGTGCCATATTCTTCAAGGTGGAATTGAATAGAATACTACAAAAATCTACTGTTGTGTGTGTTTTCTAAAGCACAAACCCTTCCTATGAACATATAAAACACACATGAGGGGCAGTCAAGCATGCTAGTTAAGGACATACACTCTGGAGACAACTTTGGAAATTTACTTAGTCGGCTGGCACCTCTTCAGTCTTATTGATCCAAATAGAGAGATGAAAATAGTACCAATCATAGAAGTGTTTGAAGAATAAAATGGGTGAGTTGTTATAAAATCCTGATAATGGAGCTTAGCACATACAAAAGCTTAGAAATTTTCTCATGTCACTTGTGGTGATCTCAGACAATCTTCTCTTTTATTTATACAGATGTACTTCATTCATTTGGTAGCTGCATAATGAGCAGTGTGGTAAGTCATAATTAATAATTCCTTTACTGTTGGACATTAAGGTGGTTTCTGATCTCTCACGAATACAAGTCACGTCATAGTGAACAATTCCTTGCACATATATTCTTATACACTTGGAATCATGTACATAAAATAGATTTACCAGAAGTGGAAATTGTGAGAGAGTATGCATATTTAGCTTTTTGGCAACTGTTACTTATTACTCTGAAAGACTGGATAGCTCTAATTTGGATCTCAGCATCATGAAATGAAAGTTCCTTTTCTATTCCCAACCCTTATAGCAACATCAAATATTTTTAAAAATAGTACTCTTTACACTCTGTTATATTTACTTGCTTTATTTGGATTTCAATTAATTTCTTAGAAAACTAAGCCTTTTCTCTTGTTAGTAATTCATGTACCTGCTTTTGCGATTTTCCTAATTGTACATTTCCTCTGGGTTCCCTTATTGATGTATTTTCAATTTATACATTGTAAATAGGTTCTATAACTCTTTTACTTGTCTTTTAGCCTTTGAGTGTATCTCTCTATTTACAGAAGCGGGAAGTTCCGTGTGTTCAAATGTGCGATCTCCACACCCGAATCCTGAGTTCTGTGCATGTAAGAGGTATGACCAGGAGTCACCACTCTTCCAAGTTTTGATGCACAGCTTACTTTCTTCTCAGAACTGTAAGTTTCTTTATTGGCTCTGAACCCTCCATCTGTCTCGAACAGGCAGTTTCTTTTTGTATCGTTCCTGTTTTTTTCTTTTTTTCTGCAATCCAGTCCCTACTGTGAAAATCTTAGAGGATGTCTAGCCTATAACCTCATTCTCCTAAGATCTTACACAAGACTCTTCCCATCTCTCTTTTCTCTGACTCTAATTTTTAGTTTGTTTGACTGTGTCTGGCTTGGGAGGCTGAATGGGACATGGTCAACCTCTGGGATCTCATGCCACCGGCTGGCTTGTGGTTACTTTTTATTATCTCCTACTGATGTGATCTCCATACTTCATCCTGACATTAACGATGTTGGTTCCAGCCCCGACAACCTGCTATGTATGTTACCATGGTCAGCAGAGTGGGGAGGGAGACAGGACATGTCCATTTTCATGCAAGTTCAATGAATTGTGAATGTTTTCTGCTACTGTGGAGGCATCTGTGGCGGGTCTCTTTTTTGAAAAAGCATCTGTTTCTGCCAAATTCTGGCATGGAAGATCTCCTCAGAGGCAGTCACCTCTCCTGTGACCCTCTTTACACTCTTAAGAACTGTATCCTTTAGCTTCTTGATCCAAAGACTCCAAACTCTGTCAATAGTGGCTATAAGAATGAGCTGGTCCTCTTCTGTGGTCCAAGAACCACAAGGATCTTGGACAAGGAGCTTGTGCTCCCTTGGTCACTCCAAACTTCAGTCCCATCAAATCCTACTAGTGTGGTATACTTTGACAAACATCTTGTTTCCAAAATGAGAATTGTTTGCTACATGTCCTATGTAGGAGAGGTGGATAGAGAATATAAACCCTTCACCAATTGTATGTTACTCAAAAGATAACTCTCTTTTCCCCCTTGATATATGGGGCTTCAAGGAGGATGAGATCTCCTTTTGTCTATCAGCTCCACAATGCCTACCAGGGCATCTGATACTCTGTGATTCTGTAATTATGAGAATAATGATAAAGTTAAGTGTTTCCTTGTTGAGAATTTATGGAGTTCTCCATTGAGTATGGTGGAGAAGAAACCCAGAAAATTAACCTTCACAATAAAAAACTATAGATTCTGAACAAAGTAGTAAAAACACAGAATATGATCAGAAATTTTGGCGCACCAACCAACAAGATGGATTTCAGGTGGGAGCTAAAATTTGGAAGAAGAGACGGAATTCCTGTTTTGCTTCAACTTTGTTCTGAAAGTGGGACATAGTCATAAGACACAGGCTGGCTGAAAGGCGTAGCAAACACCAGACAAAATAAAAAATCTGGAATAAAAAATCAAAGACAGACATGAAGGTGGCCACAGCTCAAAAAAGTAAGGAAGGAAGCCCAGAAATAATGACAGAGTAGGGAAACCCTAGGTTCTATGTGTCAGCTCTGTCCAAGTTTCTAGCTGATCCCTGAGCCATGTGTATGTGAGGCAGACTAAAAACAGTCTGGTAAAGGAATGTATTAGTCAACTTTCCTGTCTGGTATTGTACCCAACATCCACAACTTAAAGGAGGAGAGGTTTAATTTAGTTCATATTTTAATGGAGTTCATCTCATGATAGGCTGGTTCCAAGGCAAAATGATTGCAGTGAGGGATCAGATATATATACCCTAGGGTCACATCTCTACAGTACACAGAGACACACCCAGAAATGTGCTTCACCAATCCCCCAGATCATAAAGTCAATCAAGTTGATACTTCACCCTATCAGCCACATACCACTCCTTGTTAATTTCATAGCCAAAGACATCTCCTTCAACTATACTTAATCCCCAAATACATAGCAAGTTCATAATTCTGTCTGACATAGTATGACCATCTTGCTTGGAAGTGTAACAATGCCTTCCCCAAAGTCTCAATAGTTCCAGAATTTTTAATAAATTGAATTTCAAGTCTCTGCTGAGATTCAAGGCAAGTTCTTAGATGTGTGCCTTTGTCAAAATTAAAAAATTACAACTCAAGGTGCAATGGGACAGGGTAAAAATTCTTAATCTAAGAGAGTAATGGAGGTTAGGAAAAAAATCTAACTAAAATCTGTCTAAAACCAAGCAGGGAAAACATTAATTTCTGTAGCTACCCATCCAGCATTTGGGGGACATAGCGGTCAGTTGTGTGATCCAGGGAGCTTAGACAGCTCACCCCAACCTGCCTTGCTGGTTACAGCTCGCACTGCCTTTAACTTTGGGTTTGTTCAACTCATGGCTTGTAGTTTTCCTCAGAAGATATCCCATATTCCTGTCATCTCTAACTTAGCAGGGTCTCCATTGCACCTTGGACTTCATTCCCCGAGCTTCACACACTGTCCTCTCAAGGACTCCTTATCTGGCCACTAATACTTTGTTTGAAATCTGGCAGGAAGCCTCTTTGACTTCACAACTCTTGCATTCTGCATGCCAGTAAAAACAAGTATCTTGTGAACAATGCCCAGATCCACTGCCAGCTTGATCAGTAGCTGGGCCCCAGCAGACCATGGCTAGAGTGACCTCTGAATATTTAGACCTATGAATATAATGAAATGAATCCTAGAGAATCAATTCGCTAGGGAGTCCTTCTTAAGCAAGAGTCCCAGGCATTCTATTTTCAAATGAAAAGGTTGTACTTTTGCACCCCTGTTATGGATGAGGGTTTGCTGATTTCTGAGATGCCCTCTAGGCATCTTCTTTTTGTCATGATGCAAAGTGCTTTGCTTCTTTTTAATGGCACTAATCTTTTCAGCATCCATGCTCCTTTTGGTCTCAACTTTACACTTCAGTTCCTTCTGGGCCAAAATTTACACCTTTCAAGTTTTCCTGCTGTTTTTTGCTCCCTATTTTCACTAAATATCTGACTAAAGCTATCCAGCAGTAACCATGCCACAGCCTCACTTTTGGGCTGCTTTCAAAGTTCATTCACTAGATCAATGAGTAAGTACAGTGCCCTAAATTTCAGTCTCCTGGAAAGTCTCAGGGCATAAGCAAAACACAGACAAATTTTTAGCCTGAGTGTAACACACATAACCTCTAGTTTAACTGGCAATGGAATTCTTCCCAATTGAAAGCTCCTGAGCTTGTCCACATTTCTATCAACATTCTGGTCTTCCGTGCTCCAACCTCACTCATAAGGATCTACTTATAGCATTCTAGTGCTTCTCTAGCTTACATCTCCAAACCTTTATAAACTACTCCAGCAAACCAGTTCCAAAGATTTCTAAATCACATAATCAGATATAATCATAGGGATGAGCCCTGCTTCTTTGATACCAATTTTCTGTATTGGTTAGATATTCCATGTTGGACACAATTCCTAAGGTCCACAACTTAAAGAAGGAACACTTTAATTTGGCTCATATATTAAGGAGATTCAGTCCATGGCTCCAAGACAGAGACATCATGGCAGAAGGGCACAATGGAACAAAGCTGCTTAGCTCATGGAATCCTGGAAGCAGAGCAGGGTAGCAACATAGAGGACAGAAAAAGGAACTAGACATAGACCCAAGTGGCCTTGCCTCCATGACTTAGCTAGATACATAATAACATGCTGTACAAATCCTCCAAGTGGATCTGAAAACCAATCAAATTCACATTCTAATCCTTGTGCAGAAAAAATGAGTTTCACTGATATTTGAGATGTCATATACTCATGGAGACCACTATGAAGCAGGTCTAAGCAGTATTTAAAATTAACTAATTGCTTTTTTATGTTTATCTGTAAATCTGTCCCAAGCCTAGGCCCCTTGTCTTGAGACGGGCAGTGGATTCATAGTAAGTGAACTGGTCTTAACTGAGACTTGTAGTGGCCTGTGATTCTGTGATGCCTCAAAAGACAAGACAGGTCACAGCTGAGGATGCGGGGCTCTAACTCCAATTAACTGGAAAAAGACTGTAGCTATAGGCATCTCACTCCTTCTACCTGGAGAGAAGACACTTCTCCTAAATTAACATACTTTATTACTTGGAGAAATCCTTGAGCCGGCTCTCAAGGTCCTGCTCAGTTTCCCACATTTTCATTCTAACCCCTTATCTCGTTTGAAAACCAAATAAATACAGTCACCCAGAGAAGTTCTTTGTCTGAGCCCCCAGAGAATCTCGAATTCTTCCAGAGGGTTTTGATCCTCCTGGAGTGCTAAAATCATACCACTTGTCTCCTTTATTTAACCTTAACTGTCCTCTCATTTGGGAGGTTGCGGGCCTGATCAGTCTGCAATAATGCACCATAGGTGAGAAAGTATGTGCAACTTGAATCTAAGGAACTGTATTGCCTGCTTAAAAAAAAAAAACCTTTAACACTATGCAGAGAAATATAAAAGAATGTAGAACTGTCACATCTTAGCAGTACAATAGCTAGAACACAACTCAAAATTTCTCTATAAAATACAGATAATAACTGCTTCTTGTGAGTGATGCATTTAGCACAGTGTTTGCAAATTGCCTGGTTTTCAGTTCACAGATGAGTCCTAGTCTATATCTCCTTGATTCTGGAGAAGATATCACAGAAAACACCTACCAAGAGGGCTGCCAAATGTAATAAACACTCTAAGTCAGAAAAAAAATACATCTGTCATTATGAGACATTTAGATTCCACAACCCTAGGAACAGAGGCAATGCAAATATTGAAAGGAAATCAACACCCCACTTATTTGTCAAATATATCAGTGAGTTTATCAAAAAAAATGATTAAAGAGTTTTCACGAAAGTGTATAAAGTAAACCAAAAGGAGAAAGGAATACGAGACAGAATGCCAGTCCCCAAAAAGTACCAGAAGGTTAAAAACCACATGTAAGTATGTACCTAGCAGTGCTAGAATAGAGACAAGCTCAAGACTACATATCAGGATCAGTGGAATAGATTGGAAGATACAACCACAACTGCAAACTCACTGAACCACCTCATCTTTGATAAAGGGGCCAAACATGCTCGCTGGAAGAATGACAGTCTCTTTAACAAATGGTGCTGGAAAAATTGGCTGTCCATATGCAGAAGACTAAAACTAGACCCATGTCTATCACCATACACTAAACTAAAA